>PISW01007662.1:0-85683 GCA_004023785.1 Mungos mungo
GTTTAAAACTCAACAAATTTCATATTAATACCTAGATTTTCTGCTCTTTTGGGGGAAAAAATGGACATCTGGCTGTTTCTGGGTCCTCAGTTCCTGGTGGGGACGTCTGGGTAGAGAGAAAGCCTGCATTCTCTGGTCTGCCCCAGCTCTGACCCACCACCCGGTTCTCTCTGCTAATTTCCCTTGCCTACCAGTCCCCAAAGACTTTTGATCTCTACACTGGAGGGGATAACTGACTTGGCATTTGAATAACAAAACCCCAAGCTTTATAGATAGTGGCTGGCTTGCGGAACCTCACTAACTCCGTGTAGGGAATGCCCCGCCCCTACTGTTAGCATGTAATTTACTTCCTGAGCTGCACAGAGCAGAGCAGAGCAAAGGCTGTATGTTCTTAGAGGCTCAGTTGGATTTCTTAGGCTCTTCTGGGGAGACAGGGCTATTTAGGGTGATGGACCACCTCCAAGTCTAGACCAAGGAGTGGGCTTCTGCTTAACAGTGCCTAGAGGTTTCCAAGTTGGGGGAACTCGTTCCTCCCTGTGTCTGACCACCTGCTTACATTGCTGCTGTCAAACCTCAAAGCTTCTAAAATTGGGCAGCTGCAGGAAGAGAAGACACTTAATTCCACGTGTATCCCCTGGTGAGATGCCTCTAACTAGGCTGTACTAACAATATTATAAATAAAGATCACAGCGGACCTTTCCCAAGTGTGAACTAGACGGTGGGTGCTGTGCTAAGTGTTGTACGTGCTTTTAATTCTCCTCACAGCCATGTGAGGCCTACCATTATTATCCCCATTTTACAGAGGAAGAAACTGAAGCTCAGAGGAGTTACTTGCTGGAGGTTAATCA
The DNA here is from genome assembly GCA_004023785.1 of Mungos mungo. Taxonomy (NCBI): domain Eukaryota; kingdom Metazoa; phylum Chordata; class Mammalia; order Carnivora; family Herpestidae; genus Mungos; species Mungos mungo. The sequence goes on from PISW01007662.1 coordinate 849, forward strand.
GCTAAGATTTGAGCGCTCCTCTGCCCAACTTCAGTGCCCACCCATTGAAACTATGTTTTAATTTTTTAAATGTTCTTAATAAAGGAAATCTCAAACATACATAAACAGAGGCAAGGGTATAAGAAACCTCCGTGTGGGGCGCCTGGGGGCTCAGTCAGTTAAGTGTCCACTTCAGCTCTGGTCATGATCTCACGGTTGTGGGTCTGAGCTCCGCATTGGACTCTGTGCTGACCACTCAGAGCCTGGAGCCTGTTTTGGATTCTGTGTCTCCCTCTCTCTCTGCCCCTCTCCGTTCGCATTCTGTCTCTCCCCCCTCCTCAAAATAAGTAAATATTAAAAAAATAATAAGAAAGAAACCTCCGTGTACCCATCAGCCAGCTTTAGCAACGATCAACTGACGGCCATCCTGTTGCACGCTTATCTCTGCTCAGATGATTTTGAAGCAAACTGAGCATTGTATTGTTTCTCCTTAAAGCTTTGTAACTGCTCCTCCCGGCAAATATGCTGAGTCCCCCTTGGTTAGTGACGGCTGGGCATCAGGCACTCTGATTGTCAGCGAGCTTGGCTGGCTAATTTCCTTCTTGCTGTTGGTCCAGGACTTGAGTTTCACCTCTGTGGGATGTGGCAGTCAGGTTACTGTTTATTTCTCTGTTTTTATACCCTGCCCTTTTGTACGACCCAGTCTCCGGACCCTCTGGTGAGATTCCTTCGGAAACATGTTACGGTTCTGCATTAGCCGTCTAGCAATATCACACGCACAGTTTCTGGAGCTCAGGCGTCATGGCGTGCATTGGCTGGATTCTCTGCTTTGGGGCCTCACAGGGTTTTAGCCAGGGGCTGTGGCCTCATCTGAGACTCAAGTGGGAGAAGATCTGCTTCCAAACCCATCAGGTCGTGGAACTTTCAGTTCCTTGCAGGTGTAGGCTTGAGGGTTCAATTTCTTGTTGTCCAGAAGCCCCCGAAGTTCCCTGATGGATGGGGGCACCCGTGTGTGGCTGCTGGCTTCCTCAAAGCCAGCAAGACATGCTCAGTGGTGTATAGCATCATCGTGTAGTCATAGATACATAATCATGTACATCCTGTTACTTTCTCAAGTGGCAGGGACAATACAGGAGGACATCCTAAGGCCATCCTCAAAGCCTGTCCAAGGGTTCCCATAAACCCAAGATTCGAAGTTGCTCTCCAACGGCTCACAAATAATCAATAATCAGCACACAAGTTGTGTCGGTGCCAGTCAGAGAACAAGTACCTTCCCAGCCGCACAGGGTACGGGGAAAACAAGCACGCGCTGCCTCCTCCCGTCCATTGCCATCCCCGCGGGGGCTGAATATAGGCGTCCTCTCTTTCCTCTCTTGCTGGCTGGCCTGTTCTAGAAAATAGGTATAATTTTCTTTAAGGTGGCACTCTTCTTCCTTTAGTGTTACTTGTAGCTGTGAGCAATATTAGTGTCCAGACACTCAGTCTTGTCTGTTGTTTGGGGATGACCGCACCCTCCTCCAGGCTCGGCGGGAAGGTTAAAAGGCTCGTAGATAGCGGTCCCCCCAGCAGAGTGTCCGGCACACAGCTGGCCCTCAGAGCAGCCTCGTGAGGCAGAGTCCCCCTGGAAGGAAGTACACGCCAACCTTGGTGCTCCTGCTCTCCGTCCTGCTTCAGAAAGAGCGTCTTGGTCAGAGTCAGCGGGTTTCCCAGAGGGGCCTTTGGCACCTCCCTGTACTGAAGCAGATGACCAGGCAGCACTTGATAGGAAATTAATTTCTGATGTTTGAATAAAAGGTGTTATAAGCAAAGTACTGTCTCCATATTACATAAAAGTAGGAAGCGTGTGCAAATAAGGTAATTGAAACGCCTTCAGAGCTCCTGGGATTATACCTGGGATTCTGCTTTTGGTAGAAAGATTAATGTTTACTCTTCCAGGTTTTACATGGGTGCGAGCGTACGGGAAGGGAGTCACGTTCTGTGATGATATTCTGGCCGAGGATTCCAGGGCACGTGGCACGTAATCTAAGCGGCGGTGGGGAGGGAGAAGCGTCTGCTGTGCAGAAGGCAGCAGTGAACCTCTGTCACTGCCATTTTCCCCTTGGCCTCCTGGAACCAAATGGCCCCAACGACTGGCCAAGCACAGAATGTGCAGGGCGAGTTACAGCCTGGCGGGTACGCTTGCCCCCTGCACCCCCGGACCTTGCCAAGTGGGGAGACTCAATTCCCTGACCTCAATGCTTCTGGGTCCTTGCTTCTGTGGTCCCCATCCTTGGGCATGACCGCCTCCCTTGTCTAGCTGTGACTGCCTCTTCTCCTGGGAACCTGAAGTCAGAGATGACATTTCCTCATAGCCTTGAAATCTTTACTAGAGAAAATTAATTTACCCACTATTTTAGGCATCCGTTCAACAAATGTTCGAGCCAAGAGGGCCCAGTGGGTAGCAAAACAGACATCGGTCTTGACCTCATGGATCCTTTGCTGGGGCGAGAGGGGTCAGGGACATGGCCAGAGTCACGTGGGGCCGATGGCATCCCGGTTTGGTAGAATTTGACCACATAACCCTGTCTACTAACTAACTGCTGTCTCTCCCCTGTGTGTGCCTGTAGCATCTAGAATATTCTTCCCTTGTTGCTAGGATGTCATTATTCACTTTGTGTACATTTGCACGTACTGTGAAGGCCCCCGGAGATGAACCAGGGTAGACCGGGGTTGAAATTCTGGCCCCTTGACCTTCCGGGTGTGTCATTTCAGAATAGCTGCTTGTCCTCTTGGGGCCTGAGTTCTGTTTCCAAAGTGGGGTTGGTTTTACCGCCTTCCGGGTGGGATGGGTGCCCTGTGTCAGCTCCTAACGAGCCCTAGTAGTTTCTCAGGGCTGCCGCAGCAGGCCGCAGCTCAGGGGCCGAAGAGGACAGACCTTTTCTCTCCCAGTGAGGGTGTCGTCACCACTCGCTCCCGCGAAGGTCTCTGGGGGAGAATCTGCCCCGCGCCCCCTCACTGCGTCTGAGGTTGGCTGGCCGTCCCTGCGCTCCTGGCCTTGTAGATGCACCGCTGCAGTCTCTGCCCCCATCCTCACATGGCCGCCTTGCCCTGGTCTGCGCCTGCCCCCACATGTCCCTCTTTATAGGGACTCCAGCCATTGGATTCGGGCCCAGCCTCATCCAGAGGGACCTCGCCTTAACTCGATCACATCCGCAAAGACCCTGTTTCCAAATGAGGTCCCGTTCACAGGTACCTGGGGGTTAGGGCTCGCACAGATCTCTTGTGGGACGCTTGGAACACAGGCCGTAACCTCTTCCATCGCTGGAATGCCGTCCCTGACGCACCTCTGCCTCATTTCTCTGCCCCGTAGAGTGACCGATGGCAGGAGCGCCATTGACATCTCTGTCCCCCTTGCCTCCCTCCCTGTCCCAGCCATGTCCCATGCCTCTCAGTTGATGTTTGCCTATCACCGGTGACCTCCACATGGACAAAGCCACTGGTCGGTCCTCTGGCCTTCGTCTTGCCTGCTCTGTGGCAAAGATCATTGGTGACTCTCTCCTGGATGTTGTTACTTGGTTTTGAGATACTAGGCTGTCTCCACTCTCCTACCTCGCCGTCTGTGCGTTTACACATCCTTGGCTGGGTCTTTGATTTCTCGGTGTCCAACGGTTGGTGTGTCCCAGGAAGAGCCTGTGCTTTGCCAGACTCGCCCGTCTCACTGCCAGCTTGCCTTGCATCTCCTGGAATGTTCTGGAAGAGGCCTCGTGATGCTCCTCCCCTCCCCTCCCCCTGGTCTCCACCGCAGCGAATGCGTCATGGACCCGGGAATCTTCTCACCTCTGCCTTCTGTTCCCCGTCATCCCCACCCCACGCCCACGCTGTCACCCTCGATCTGTGAATTCCGTCTCTGCTACCCACGAGGTCAGCCTCAGGTCTTTGCTGTTTTGCATCCAATCCATCCTCTCCCTGGCTCTGCACCCTGATTCCCACAAACTCCTGCCCAGGTGCCTCTGCCAGCAGGTTCGGCAAATGGGCCGACCAGGATGGAGGTACAGGCACACGAGGGGAAGCTGGGGTGTTTCTCCCGTGTTTTCTGGCTCTAGAAGCATCTCTGCAGTCAGGGCACCCCCTCCTAAGGCCCAGCTGCCCCCCTGGCTGAAAAGGGGTGGAGCTTCTTTTGTGTTTCCTTGTAAAGAAGTAAAGGGACGGGCTGGCTTTAAGGATCTCGTAGTGTCGATAAATGAGGAGAAGCGTAGATCGGGCTTTCTCCAGGTGTGAGGAACCCAGTCTCGGGGTTTGGGTTTGGAAGGGATGCGGCCTTACGCACCAGGTTGATCTAGTGATCGAAGTGCCAAAAGCATCCAAACAACAAACAGCAAGCAGTGCCCCGAATCCCTTCCCTTTTTTCTTTTTTCGACTACAGAAATAGCTGTGCTGTGACTTACGTGTAACTAGAAGGAGGACTTGTGAGCTGCTCTACAAGAGTGACCCAGCCTTTTTGGGTGACCTGTTCCTTCGAGACGCTGATTAAAGCTATAGGTGATCTTTCCAGAAATAAAAACACATACGGGCACAGACTTGACGCAGACCTCCTGATGCGTCCCAGGGGCCTGTCCATACCTTTCCTGGAACACTGGTGTTCCACCGGTCACCCTGGACTCCAGGCAGTTCGGCGCAGGACGGGGGAGTCTAGGCCGGGAGTTGTGGTTGCGTCGTTAGCGTTTGTAAGGTGCCGGTGGCTCCATTTCCATTCGTGCATCGAGTTTCTCAGATGCTCAGCCAGTCACAGTCTGATTAAAGATTATTGAGGTAACGCTGCCTAACCTGAAGCAGACTTGGTGTGTGTGCGTGTGTGTGCGTGTGCAGGTGCACACATCAGGTGCTTGGCCAGTGAGCTGGTGTTCCTGGAAGCCGGCAGGAGAGCTGTACCGGGGCCCCTGGTCAGCGAGCTCTCCCCCCTACATCAAAGGTCGGAGCATCAGCAGGCCATCCATGAAGGGCAGGACCAACGCTGCCCAGTGTTTTTTTCCTTCTCTTGAATTCAAAGATGAAAAATTAGCCCACTGCGCTATTACAGACTGGAAACGTAACGGTGAGGGCATAGAGAAGGTTATGCATCCTCTGGCGGGGGCGCGGCACGGTTGGTTTGAGAAGGGTTTGGTGAATCTCTCAAAGTTAACACACACACACACCAGGAAATCTACACAATGGACATACGCGTGCGGCTGGACAAAAATAAGCACACGTATGGACACTCTTTGTAATCCTGGATCTGATGGCAGGAAATCAGTGACGTACATGATACAGAATACAGTGCGGGTTTTCATAGTAGTGAGGCAGGGTGACGGAGGTGCAGAATAATATACAAAGCCTGGAACAGTAGCTCCGAGTTTGGAGACAGGGATGTAACATAATAGGACAAGGTATAATTACAACAAATACCCATCAAACAGATTCTGGAAGGAAACCTACTGAATTATTAAGGTTGATTGCTTCTCAGGAATAAGACTAAGAAGGGGGTGAGGAGGACTTCTGCCTTCTCCCTAAGTTTCTGGCATTTTCAAATATTTAAAAGTCCTACCAATTACAACTTTTTAATTAAAAAAACCTATTGATTTGCATTAAGTGGCATGACTCATCCAATGTTCTTATTTTGTGTGTGTTTTTCTTCTGTTTTCTGTTTCAGATTCTTGATGAATTCAAAAAAGACTCTTCCGTGTTCATCTTGGGGTGAGGCCCCTGTTCTGAGTTATCGTTGTTCAGGGTGCTGTGCTGGGCGTTGGTGCCCATGCGGGTCCCTGGCTGCCCGGGGTCAGGGGCACCTCCTCGGGCAAGCAGTGGTCTCCACAGGGACACGGTCTCTCACGGGGACATTGGCTGTCCTGAGCCTGGGGCCTGGATAAACATGAACAGCATCAGGGTTTGTGGAGTGGTGGGAGGGTGTGGCCCAGAAGGTTCTGCAGAGAAGCCCATATGCTTTAGGACTGGCTTTCCCAGAAATGAGTGTGCCCGGTTAGGCAGATTTAAGTGAACTGAAACGAGTTGAAGCATATAAAGTGCTTCACGTGGTGTGTGGGATGGCAAAGGGCTTGTAAATAGTGAGGAGGGTATTATTAAAATGTAAGTGCTGCAGGACTTGTCAGGATCTTTACTATTCTTCCTCATTCTCCAAGTGGAGGATTTATGAGATGTTCTGTGATGATGAAATGTTGGCCGTGGAGTTAGTAGCATCTAGAACGAGGTACTGCTTTTCAGAACCAGCCCTCGCTGATGAGGACATTCTGGAAACCGATCCCTGTCCCTCTCTAAACCAGAAACCTCAAGACAGCAAAGTATATACGAAACAAATCTGGCTTTTAAAAAATGTTTAATTTTTTATTTTGAGAGAGCACGTGTGCACAAGTGGGGGAGGGGCAGAGAGTGAGGGAGAGAGCGAATCCCCAGCAGACTCCACATTCAGCGCAGGGCCCAACTCGCGGCTCAGTCTCTGGACCGTGAGATCATGACCTGAGCCGAAATCACTAGTCAGATGTTTGAGCCACCCAGGCACCCCGAAACAAATCTGGTTTTCATTAGTGTTTTAAGGAAAAAAATAAGTGTTAGACCTTGAGGGTGGTTAGTGAAGAAGATTGGAAATAAGTTGGTAATTAAAGAAAGACAATAGACTTTTGGATCCTAAGTGTTCAGTAAGGAGAACAGCTTACAGCGGGGTTTATCTCCAAGGTTGAAAAAGACGCCCCCCTCTCCCCCCACGTAGACCTTGCAGATTCTCGGGGTGAAGCACAGACTTGCCCTTCACGCCCTGTTCTGCAGAACGTGCTTCCTGTAGAAGCCAGTCCAGTGAGGCCCTGCGTGCTCAGTGGCCATGGACGCCTCTCCGTGAGGCCATCGGTCAGCAGGCCGCCGGGGTCTCCCTCCGTTCAGGGCGGAAGGTTCCCTCCTCCCAAACAGAAAGTTCTACCAACAGTGGGCCTCCGTCTGCTCCAAAACCTGTGTCTGGCGTCTTCAGGCTGATTCCCCGCCCCCCACCGGCCCGGAATCTGGGGGCCTTCAGCTGGCCCCCACTCCTGAGTTCAGTGGCTCAGCGGACTCTGGATTGTGGCTTCTGAGGAGCCCTTGATGGGGCCCCGTTCGCTTCTCCAGCATCAGCACTGCCTGAATGCTGTCCACGTCCAGCCCGACCTAAGCTTTGCTGTGCGGTTCATGTCTGCGCCTCCCCCACTGCTGTCTCCCTCCTCCCCTACCTTTCTCCCCCTCCCATCACCTCCCTCCTCTTTCCCTCCACCTCCCTCCCCCTGCCCCCCTTCTTTTCCCTTTATATGGTTCCTTTTGTCTGAGACCCTTTCCACCTCCTGGCCAGCGCCCCCCCTCATTCTTCGAGACTCCATTAGCTGCCACGTCCTCTGGGTCTGGATCTGGGCCCCCTCCCTTTCCACTGTCCCCTGTCTCCCTGCTCCTTGGAGGGACTCGCACGCGGGGTGCCTGGTGGCAGGCTGCCCGCTCCACGGCCTCTGTTGATCCGGCTCGCTCTAAACACCGTCTCCTTCCCCGAGGGCAGCAACACCGACCGGCCGGACGCCTCCGCCGTGTACCTGCATGACTTCCAGCGCTTTCTCTTACACGAACAGCAGGTGAGGGGGGCGCGGGGCTGGGGAGGCTGGCGCAGCTGCCTGGGTGGGGTCCTCGCCTCCTCGCCACCTGCCACCCGGCCGGCGGCGGTCATGACACAGGGGTGCTCCCGTCCGGGGCCGCTTTGGTGTCTTACACCCTGGAGAGAGAGCAGCCTCGGGCCGGCCCCTGTCCGAGGCACAAATCCAGCAAGGGGAGGGTGAGTACGTGGAGGCAGGTGGACGCGTCTGTGCCCACCCAGCACCTTCCGCTCCTCCTCCTGGCTCCTCACAGGTGGCCTTTCCCTGGAAGCCCTCCGGGACTGGTGGGAGGATGTGACCAGGAGGTGTGAACCTGCCCGGTCCTCTGGGGATAAACCAGCACACCTGTCCTCAAGCCAGTGACACTGGGCCGTGTTGATGGGCCGGCTCCGAGCTGGGGGCAGAGTGGAGGCTCTTGTGTGCGGGCCGTGGTGGTTTCCCACCAGGGTGGTGCTCACCCAGCAGCGGGTTTGGGGGGTGTCTGGAGACGGTTTTGGTTGTCACAAGTGGGCTCCTGGCGCCTCGTGGGTTGAAGCCAGGGATTCTGCCCGACATCCTGAGCTGCACAGGTCACCCAGCCCCAGGTGTCCGTGGTGCTGTGGTTGGAAAAACCGAGTTCAGCAGAGAGAAACCTGAGGTCGTCCTGCTGGCCGTTGGACCTTGGGCTGGTGGTTTGACCTTTCTGTTCCTCTGTCTCCTCTGTAAGTGGGTCAGAGAAGATTGTAATGATCTCTGTGTGTGTGTGTGTACACGCATGTTCGTGCATAGTTAAATCTTTTACGTCTGTCACTGGACTTGGTTTTCTTCCTCCTTATTTAATTTTTCGGTTGGTGTCTGTTAATTGACTTTATTTTTCGGGGCCATTTCAGACTCGTAGCAATCCAGTTCGTTCACGTCTCCAAACACCCTGCTCCAGCACATCTCAGACGTGCGCAAAAGGGGCAGCCTGGCATCACGAGCCACCACGTACCCATCACACAGATTAAGAAATTATGAACGTTTCCCGCATGTTACTTCTCCTGGCCTCCATCTCCACACCCATGTGCCTCCCCTACCCTCCCCCTCTTCTTTATTTCTTTGCTGGAAGATTCTAAAGCAAACCCCAGACTACGTATCATTTCATCTGTAAATTCTTCAGTGCGTCTCTCTCACAGATAAGGACTTCTCTTTTCACAACACGTGACCGCAGCAGTCCTGCCCCCAGTCCACACCGAGCTTGTCAGTGTCGCTCAGTCAATTTCCCTGGTTCAGATTTCATTGATTGAAGAGAAAATAGTGAACAGAGACACACAGCCTGGGGCCACGGCAGCCACGGGGAGGCTCAGGCAAAGGTGGTGGCTGATAAACGGTGACATCCTGACCCCGTGCAGGGTCACCGGAGTGACGGGGATGGGGTCTGTGTGCCCCACCTGAGTCTGCAGCTGCAGCGGGGTGCAGCGAAGAGGCACATGCATTCTCCGGGCACCTTACGTGCCAGGCACCGTGCTGCCAGCGGCAGAAAGCAGAGAGAGGCACCTGGTTTTCTTTGCCATCCTTTTTCGTGCCCTGATTACTCAGTTTGGTGGGAAGCTGTTGAAGCCAATCAGGGCTAAATCCCGGGGGACAAGTGGCTTTATCCCCCAGAATTCACCAGCTAGAGCTGCTGAATTTGATTACGCCCACAGCGGCCCCTTGGCTGGGCTGCCCTCGGTCCTCAGGGCTGTGGGGCAGGAGCACAGAGCAGGAGATCTCTCCCCCTGAGTGGGGGGTTACAACCCAGGTGGCCCCCGATGTCAAGGGTGGGGACCCTGAGCCATCAGTCTTGCAGACCCTTAGGTCCTGTGGTTCTGGCTCTATGCGATGCTGCCAGGAAGCGGAGGCTGGTCATCACAGACATTTGTTTAGGGTGACTGGTGCCCACTGCGGTGGCCTCGGCCATGCAGATCTGTGCAAGGGTTTTAGGGAGCATCTGGGCGAAATGCAACTAAAACGAAAACTTCCAAGAAGAGGTTTAGATACTTGGGTTAAATGGCCGCCCTCCTAGGAACTTACCCTACAGAAGTAATGGCAGAATTCTCAATAGAAACGGAAACCTGGAACTAACCTACATTCCCACCGGAGGACGGGTCACATGCGCCACAGGCTAGCCCTGGCGGGGGGATGGGTGACGCTGTAGACCGCATTGGGGGCGGGGGAGGCGGTTAAAAGGAAGACTTGGGACGGATGTGCCTGGGTTGGTCTCAGGTTGGCTCACGGTTGGGGCAGGTTATTTAATGACTCAAAGCCTCAGCATCTCCATGTACGTAACATGTGGCCCCGAGGGCTGCATGGATTTAAAATGAGCCACTCTGTGAAAAAGGCTAAGCACAGAGCCTGGCCGGACAGCCCGTGCCCAGTGCTGAGACCCTCATTCCCATTTCCTTTCTTCTCATCTTCATTATTCGAACTGCCTGGCACCCCACCCACCCCAAGTAGATCCATCTTTTAACTCCCTGAATGTCGGCATTTTAACCTCCTAATGCAGGCGTTGTTAGTCAAGACCAGGGTAGATCCAGGCTACACCGGCTAAGCACCTGTGCCTTTTAATAAACACGGAAGCTTTGTAGGAAGAGGAACGAGGCAGCCCCTGGCTTTCTGGGGGCATCGAGGCCGGGCGAGGCTTTTGCATTAAGTAGCCTGTGTTCTGACCTTGATGTCTTGTCTAGTATTCAAACCTCCTAACACCTCCCGTGCAGGTGACCTGGCTTCTCCCCAGCCTCCCGGCTACTTTGTGTCCATTTCCAAGCCGATTTGCAAGCCTCAACAGTAAGAGTCTTTGTTGGTTAGCCACCCACGTGCCAACAAGGCCGTTTCTTCACCACCTCATTTGTATCTGTCCTTAGGTTTTGTTTCTTCCAGAGCATTCTGGCCCGACCCTTCCCATCCCACCGCACACACATCTGGTAGCACATTTGCTTTTATTATCCTTGAAGGTAGAGGTCTTAGAATATTCAGAAGCCATAAAACATTAGTTACAGTTGAATCTATGTCATGTTTCATCTTTCTTTGCATCTTTTTTGCCTATGAATATATGGGCTTTTAGGGATTAGAGAGGACAGCAGGACAGTTGCTTAGTATCGTGTGTTCTTTTTTTTCTAACGGGCTTCTGGATTTCTAAGCCGCAGAAGCTGGGTTTGGACAGCTGAGTGTATAGTTAAGACATGATCAGCGTCAGCACTGTTTGGCTGACTCTGAAATGAGGACATCTTCTAGGTCCGTTTTCTTGGAACCCCCAGTCTGCGGCTTATAGCTCTGTGAACTTGGGGGTGTCATGTGACATCCCGAGCCTCTGTCTCCTCATCTTTCAGATGACAGTGATGCTGTGTGACGTGCAGAGTAGCATGGACTGAGGTGACCACAGGAGAAAGAGGAGCATTTGCACAAGCTACCAGGATCGGGGCGCTTTCTTTTCTCTTTTTTTCTCTTCTTTTTTTTTCTTTTTTAACTTTCTTAAAAAAAATTTTTTTTTAAATGTTTACTGTTGAGAGAGAGAGACAGAGCATGAGTGGGGGAGGGGCAGAGAGAGGGAGACACAGAATCCGAAGCAGGCTCCAGGCTCCGAGCTGTCAGCAGAGCCTGATGCGGGGCTTGAACTCACAAACTGTGAGATCATGATGTGAGCTTTAGTCGGACGCTTAACTGACGGAGCCCCCCAGGCACCCGTGTCAGAGCACTTTTTGTGCACCAGGTACTATGTTAAACACATAGCCTTATTTCCTGCAGTCTCTGACATAAGTCTATGCATCAGGATTATTCTCAGGTCATAGATGACGAGGCATGGGAAGGGGTTTGTACCGTGCCAGGTTTAGCCAAGTGAGCAACCCTGGCAGTCTGACATAACTGCTCCCAGCCTCTGCACGCAGATACGTGTAAGGGGCTAGTGTAGGGCAGGAGTCAGCAAACTATGGCCCGTGGTCCAAATCTGGCCCACCACTTGTTTGTGTAAATAAAGTTTTATTGGAACACAGCCATGACCATTTCTGTATGTATGGTCTCTGGCTCCTTTTTCAGTACAGTGGCAGAATTGAGTGGTTGTGAGCCAAAGCCTAAACTATTTGCCCTCTGGTCCTTTACAAAGAATGCTGGCCAGGCACAGAGTAACGTGTGGTACGCAGGACTCGGTTGCATACACATCCAGAATAGGTTGGTGTTTTGGTCTTTGATGGAAACTGGATCCCGAGAGATGAAGAATTTTGCCAGTCCTCTTGCTGACGGGATCTTGTTCTCGTTCTCGTTCTAAGGAGGCTTGGGCTCAGGATCTGAGCAAAGTCCGTGAGCGGATGACCAAGTTCATCGATGACACCATGAGGGAAACCACCGAGCCCTTCTTGTTTGTCGATGAGGTGAGTGGGTGTCTTGTCCCCGTGGCTGGACTTCTTTGAGTCACGTCTGTGACCTCCGACGTTTATTATTCCGGTTCTTTTCCCCTGGAGGGCTTTGCTGTCAGACCCTCCCGGACTGACTCAGTTGAGAGCTGGTTTTTTCTAGGTTCCGAATTATCGCAGCTTCTCCTTTGCTCATCCTGGTCTGTTCAGCTGTGTGCTTTGGGTGGGTTCTCCGCTTCTCCCACTAGAGGGCGCGTGCCGCCGGGACGTGGCTGATAACCTAAGCCCAGCCAGGAGAGTCTAAGGTCCTTAAGGCTCTTGCACCTGCCCCCTGGCCCTGGCAGGGGAGGGGGGTGGGAGAAGAGAGCAGGGCCGGGGGTGGGGGGGCTCCTGCCTCATGTAAGCTCATTCCCAGGCAGCACAGTGTAGCGCCCGTGTCAACCAGGTTTTTTTTTTTTTTTAAGGGGTGAGGAAATTTTCTGCCTCTTAGATGTTATGCTGCCGGTGATGGTGTTTTGCTCAGGCTGGGTGGTGGGTTCAGAAACGTTCGTGGTATTATTAGTCCTCAGAACTTCTCTGTGGGAAGCACATGCTCTTGCCAGCCTATGGATACACCTTAAAAAGAAAAGTATCACATAGGCCCGCGAAAACACGTGATAGCCGTGTGCACCTGAGCGTTCGGCACTGCCGGCTTGGGTGGGGGCGCCTGGTGGCTCAGTCAGCTGCCTGCCCCGGCTCTCGGTTTTGGCTCAGGGCATGACCTCATTCATGAGTTCGAGCCCCACATCCGTGCGCTGACAGCACAGAGCCTGCTTGGGATTCTCCCTCTCCCTCTCTGCCCCTCCCCTGCTCTCTCTCTCTCTCTCTCACCCTCTCAAAGTAAATAAGTAAACATTAAAATAAAAAAACACAGAACTTGGGTACCTGAGGCCCGGAGACCGTCTTCTCTCAGCGCATGTACCAGAGCTGCCACAGACCGGGAAGGTCCAGGCGCCGTCCGTCCCCGTCCTCGGGGTGACGGTCTCGTCTCTGTGGCTCCCCAGTTCCTCACGTACCTGTTTTCGCGGGAGAACAGCATCTGGGATGAGAAGTTCGACGTGGTGGACATGCAGGACATGAACAACCCCTTGTCCCACTACTGGATCTCCTCCTCGCACAACACGTGAGTCGTGGGGGGAGCCCGTGGCGGGGCCCGGGGTCGCAGGGCCACGCCGCTCGGACGGAAACGTACACAGGCTTCTGGAAGGGACGTGGGAATGCGATCCCCCCCCTTCCCAGTTGATATTTGCAATTATTGTGTTTGCTCTGTGGCCCTGAAAGGCAGGTTGGCAAAGCTGGTTTTCCGGTCTGGACATCTCATAGTAGCGACAGCAGAGACCCGAATTAGTTACTGGACGGGTACAACTGAGTGTCTGCGGTGTGCTGGGCTCTGGGGACACTGCAGGCTCCCTTCATGTACTTGGAGCGGGAAGGGCTTCCTTTGACTTAAGGGTGAACAGGAGTTGGCAAGAGACGAGGCGGTGAGGCAAGGAGGAACAGCATGTTCAAAGGTCCAGGGGCAAGAGGAACCGAGCGGGGTCTGTCCAGACCAGAATCCAGAATCCAGGGAGGGTGAGTGGCAGGAGAGCAGGACGTGTTTGAATGGAAGCTTTGCCATCACAGCGAGGGCGCCTGGCAGTGGGGGCCGCTGGTGGCTTTAAAGCTGGAGAGCGACAGGTGCTCATGTTTGGAAGTTATCCTGACTGGAAGAGAGAGAGCGGGCTGGAATGAGGGAATGGATGTTGCCCTGAAGTTCCCGGGCTGAGTCTGCCTTGGGGGGTGAGGGGTGAAAGTCTTGGGGCCTGGGCATCTGGAGGGCTGCAGGTCGGAGCCTTCCCAGGGGTCCCTGCTGGCAGGAGTCAGAGAGAAGCCATTTTGGGGAAGTAAAGTCTTTTCCAGGGGCAGATGGATTGCGTGGTTCCCTGGTTCCCACCATGTCCATTGGCTGAGAGTGGTGAATTCTACCAAACCCGGAGGATAGTTAAGGAACAGAATTCCTAAGGGGGCGAGGGGGATAGATGTGTTGAGAAGGAGAGTGCATAAAACTATGCATTTTGTTATTAAAACCTTTTTTTAATGTTTATTTGTTTTTGAGAGAGAGACAGAGTAGAGTGGGGGGTGGGGAGGGACAGAGACAGAGACAGAATCCGAAGCAGGCTCCAGGCTCTGAGCTGTCAGCACAGAGCCCGACGCGGGGCTCGAACCCACAAACCACAAGCTCATGACCTGAGCTGGAGTCAGATGCTTAACCCTCTGAGCCACCCAGACGCCCCAAAAGAGGCATTTTTATGTCCGTTTTGGTGGATGTAATTCAAATGTAGTGAGTTCTAGCCCTGGCTATTGAAGATGCGTGCTTGGCCTGGAGCCCTGCAGCCCAGTCGGTGGCCCATCAGTGGACTGAGGGCCTCGTGGGCACCACGGGCGGGGGGAGGGGTCATTAACCGACGGCCATGTGTCCGGTTCATTCCTGATCCGCTCTGGCCGAGTCCTCCTCCAGAGAACACGCAGTCTTGCCCCTTCCCTCGGATCGCCACGGTGGCCGCCGTCCACATCCCGCGACTGTGGCCTGAGTCTAAGGCTCGTGACTGGCGAGGTCACGTGATCGCATGCGTCTGGCCCGGATCCCAACCGTGGATCTTTCCAGACAGGAAGCGTTGAGGATGTTGGGCCCTGGGCTGAGACGGTCCCCAGGACTCCCCGAGGTGCGGGCCTGCCCCCCACACGGCCGCCCCCCGTCCCGCCCCGCAGGTACCTCACCGGTGACCAGCTGCGGAGCGAGTCGTCCACGGAGGCGTACATCCGCTGCCTGCGCATGGGCTGCCGCTGCATCGAGTGTGAGTGCCGGTGTCCTGGCGCCGCCGGTGTGGGGTGGGGGGTGCGGCCACCAGCAGCCAGAGGACTCCCCCCGGGCACCGGGTGGGGTCGAGCCTGCCTGGGCTGGAGTCAGAAACCCTTGGGATTTGGACGATGTCCTGGTGCAGCGGCAGGGCTGGGAGGCGGGACCAAAGATCTGTTCGTGCTCCTTCCGTCCTTCAGCCTTCTTCGCTTATTTTTTATTTATTTTAATGTATTTTTATAATGTTTATTTTTGAGAGAGAGAGAGAATGGGGGAGGGGCAGAGAGAGAGGGAGGCACAGAATTGGAAGCAGGTTCCAGGGTCTGAGCGGTCACATAGCCCGACGCGGGGCTCGAACCGACAAACCGTGAGGTCATGAGCTGAGCCAAAGTCAGACATTTAGCCACCTGAGCCCCCCAGGCCCCTCTTCTGGGCCGTTTTTAGAGGAAGGCAGGCACCCTTTATGTTTCGCAGCTGCCCAGCCATGGATGCCACCCAGACTGGTCTCTCCATCACTGCTCACGGCCGCCCCAGCACAGACGATCAGGCCCCTAGAGACACGGAGGAGCCAGCGGCGCTCTCCTTCCGCACCCCTCCCCCTCCTGGCCCGACCGTACCCCAGTGGCCCACAGGTGCATCGGGCGGAGGAAAGGCACAGAGTGCTGATTTAGGCTCTAGTTGTATCAAACGCCTTCCCCGTGGCGTCAGACTTCAATGGCAGTTATTTCTGTCTTCCTTGTATATTCCTCATACTCCATATTCCTTAGACCGTTGCCTACGTGAACACCGCCCCGCCCTCCAGGACCAAGCAAATGTGAAAAGAACTATCAGCTCCTACTTCTTCTGGGGGTTGAAAAATGCAGGGCTGAGCACCTTCTCCATAATCTGTTTCTGTTTGACCATTTTACCATGAGCCTAAAAACAATAAGTGTCTCCTTGTTCTGCATTATTTCCACTAGCAGAAAAGCAAGCCAAGTGAAATCAGAAAAAAAAGTGCCCCACGTTATAATAAATATCTTCCTTATTTTTTTATTTTTGAGAGACAGAGACAGTGTGAGCAGGGGAGGGTCAGAGAGAGATGGAGATACAGAATCTGAAGCAGGCTCCAGGCTCTGAGCTAGCTGTCAGCACAGAGCCCGACACGGGGCTCGAACCCACAAACCGTGATCATGAGCTGAGCCAAAGTCTGACGCTTAACCAACTGAGCCACCCATGCACCCTTAAATATCTTCTTTAAAAAGAAACATTTAAACTAGTTTCTTTTGGACAAGTGTGTTGTATTACAAAGGGACCTTTATTTTTTTAAGTTTATTTATTTATTTTGAGACACACACACACACACACACACACACAGTGAGTGGGGGAGGGGCAGAGAGAGAGAAGGGGGCAGAGAGAATCCCAAGCAGGGTCTGCACTGTCAGCACAGAGCCCAGTGCAGGGCTCAAACTCACGGACCATGAGATCATGACCTGAGTTGAAATCAAGAGTTGGGTGCTTAACCAACTGATTCCCCCCAGAAACCCCTACAAAGGGACCTTTAATAGAGCGACCCAATCTTCCGGTAACTGCATGGGTAATGCATGCACGCAGGTCCCATGGGTCCTCACGTTGCTGGCCCCTGGAGGGAATTACTGGGTGTGGCCCCCGTGTCCTAGTAAGTGGGCCACATGGGGGCCGGGCCCGTCCCGCAGCTGCCCGGCTGCCTGCCGTCAGTGACTCTGGAGGCGGGGAGTGCCGGGCAGGCACTGAGGCTGCACGTCTGTTCCCTCAGTGGACTGCTGGGACGGGCCCGACGGGAAGCCCATCATCTACCACGGCTGGACACGGACCACCAAGATCAAGTTCGATGATGTGGTGCAGGCCATCAAAGACCATGCCTTTGTCACCTCAAGGTTTGTGGGCTTGATTTCCTGGTGGTTTGCCTTTAAGGGAGAGGTGGACAGATGCCCCTCCCTGCCCCCCCACCCCCCGCCCGTACATCACACACACATCCACATCCACCAGCCTGGTCTCCGTCCTGGCTGGTCAAGTCTTCAACCGGGTGTTGGCGCCCCCTGCAGGCCCAAAGTGCAAGTCCCCGTCCCCCGTACCTCACACCCCTGGTTCTAGAGTCTGGAGGGGGCTAGCTAGGGCTGGGACTCGGAGACCTCTGCCGCCCCGCCCCGCCCGCTGAGCTGAGCTGGCTCCGCCCACAGCTTCCCGGTGATCCTGTCCATCGAAGAGCACTGCTGTGTGGAACAGCAGCGCCACATGGCCAGGGTGTTCAAGGAGGTGTTTGGCGACCTGCTGCTGACGAAGCCCACGGAGGCCAGCGCGGACCAGCTGCCCTCGCCCAGCCAGCTGCGGGAGAAGATCATCATCAAGGTGGGTGGCCTCGCGCCGTCATTGACTCAGGAGAGCCCGCGGCTCAGAGTGCAGCCTCCCGGTCCCCCCAGCTCCCCTCTCCCCTTCCTGGGCAAGGCCGTCTCGTCCCTCCGCACCTCTGTGTCCTCGCCGGTCTCGGGCCGTTAATAAGAGAACCTGCCGCATTGGCCGTGAGCGTCCTGTGAAAAAGTGCGCGCACGGTGCCGTAGCAGGCGCCAGGCAGGTGCTGCCTGCCACTCGTTCCTTCTTCGGGCACAGCGCCCCCGCGCCCCTGTCTGAGTCAGGCCTCTGTGCTGGGGTGTTCGGGTGACCCAGACCCCTGCGTGACTTCGGGAGGTCCCGTTCCAGTGGGTGAGGTGGACGGTTGGCCCCTAAAGGCTGCGTGCGCTGATGGGATGAAGAGGGCAGCTTGGAAAGTGTCCTGGGAACAAGGAGGCAGCGGCCTTGCCCGCGAGTGCAGGGGTGCGGGGGGAGGGGTGCTGCTGGGGGATCTGCATTCCTCGGACAAGGAAAGCAGATACGTGGTGGCCTAAAGCCTGGGAGAGGTCCTTTCTTCCCTCACTGAGGGAGAGTGTTCTGGAAGGTTGAGCTCTGGCACAGAAGGCTTTCCAGGGCCCCAGCTTCCTCTCCTCCCGTCTGCGGTCTCCGAGGGAAAACGGGGTTTCCGGAGGGCGGGGATTCTGCTAGAGAGTCGCTGTTAGAATTTGGGACAGGGTGGCACGTGGACTTCGGGGGGAAATGTTGCCTCTTTATTTTTATTAACGTTTAAGTAAAACGTAACGCTTCCTCCCATCATAATGTCCCCAGCAGGCCACCTGCGGCTTCGTCGCCGGCAGAAATCATGGGTGTTTTCGTATCACGTTTGGCGCTGTTGCAAATAGCTCAAAATAATGTCGTGTTCACCACTACCTTCGAATTGTGGTGGTGAATGGATCTGACTCTGGATCTTATTTAAGATGTTAACAAAGAAGTACATCTATTTATATTACAAATGTTTAATACCTGTATTTCAGTATAGTTTCTCTTATAATTCCATATGTTATGTGTTTATTCTGAGAAAGGGGTTCATGGTCTTTCTCAGGCCTCGAACGAGGTCCCCGGCATAGCAGTGGTGAAGGCTGTGCCCTGGGGCGCTGCCCTCGTGTGTGTGGCTGGCACTGGGTTGTGGGCTGACCCGATCTCACGCCCAGAGGAAAGGCAGTGTGAGCACCTCCTGCTGAACAAGGGGGTGGCAGTTGGGGTGTCCCGGCCCATCCCGGCCTGTGTGTGAGAACTTAGTCACATGGCCGCGCATCTGGCATACGAGGCTGAATGTGAGGCCTCCACCTGGGCGGCCCCGGGCGGGAGGCGGGGGGATGGGTTTTGCTAAGTAGCAGGTTCACACTGAAGGACGGACAGGTGCTCACCAGGCAGAGGGAAGGCGCTGCCCTCCGGCTGCGGAATAACGTCCATAAACGCATGGCTGTGTGGACACGTGGCACAGTTCCTAGGTTGTGCTGGGCCACCAGAATGCACTGGGAACCGTCCCTGCATGCCAGCAGGTCATGGTCTCCTGGGGAGACAGGCCCGTCAACAGAGTGGCACCAAAGAGTGCTAGGGGGCTTTCGCCCAGGCTCATGCAGAGGAGAAAATGCACTAGCTTAGGGAGGATCTGGCCAAGACCCTGGGGCCGTTTTCACTGAGACCCCAGTGGAAGCTTCCAGCTCGGGGAAGGCAGGGCTAGAGGCCAAGGGAGCTCGGCTGGGAGGTTCCACGGCTTCTCAGACATTCTGTCCGTGAGTCTGCGTTTCCACTCTCTGTGTGTCCCCAGGACTCTCTGGCTCTTGTTGAGTGACGCGCAGCAGCGAAGGCCCCTTTCAGAGCGTACCCTGCCTCCCGGGGGTATTTCGTGCCCCACCCCTTTCTGTTTCAGGAAAGAGGGTGGAATCGCATTTGCGAGGCATCGAATTAAATACTCTTCACTCTCCCCCAGCCCTGCAAGGTGGCAAATCCCAGGCCCCAGGCTCCCGTTCCCGATGGGGACACTGAGGTTGAGAAGGTGGCTTCGCTGAGGTCAGGGTAGTTTGGAAGGTCCCACCCGTGTGTAAGTCTCTGTCATGCCCGCTGGCTTACAGGACCCAGCAGGGGCTGTCATTTTCCCCGTTTCGCAGGGGAAGTTCCTGAGGCTGAGACACGTTGTCACACAGCCAAAGTCACCCAGTAGTGAGGCTCCGAACTCACGCCCCCATCAGATTCCCAGCCCTGAGCCTCCTCCAGAATCTGGGATTTCTAAGTACTTGCCTGGGTTGGGCCTCAGTACTCACCTGGATGCAGGTTGTTGTGGTCACTGTGTTAGTCTTGTGAGGCTCAGAGAAGTGCAGCCACCTGCCCGGGGTCACACAGCTGATAAAGCACCAGGAGTGCTGTGTGCGCCCAGGTCTTAACGCGGCATCTCCAGGGCACAGTCCCCTGTCCTGCACAGCCTGGACCCTGGACTGGCTGTTCCTGCCTTCTGCCCTGTGTGCCGGAGAGCCTGGGGTGTGCGGGTTATATCACTGATCTACTGAATGTTTATTGAGTGCTTACTATCTGCTGAGCGACCACAGGAGATTTAATGGGACAAAACCAAGTCCTGCCCTCATGGGGCTTGTATTTAGCAGGAAAGACAGAAGACAAAGCTAAAGACATGTAGCTTCACAAAGGGCCAAGAGCGTGGAAAATAATCCCCAGCGGCCAGACAGGGACAGGGATGCGAAGAAGTGGGGGCACTGTGTAGATTACGCGTCCAGAAAAGCTCATCTGAGGAGGTGACACTGAGCATGGAGCTAAATGGAGTGAGAGAGAAGCCAAGCAGAGAGAAGGGGCAGTGCAAACGCCCTGAGGCAGATGCTGCAGATAGGTGCTTGCTGGCCGGCAGATGTGAACCAATGCTTGCTGGCTCAGAGATTCCAAACTTGGGTCTTGAAGGAGAGAGGCGATGTATGTTTTTTCCCCTCAGCATAAGAAGCTGGGCCCCCGAGGCGACGTGGATGTCAACATGGAAGACAAGAAAGACGAGCACAAGCAACAGGGTGAACTGTACATGTGGGATCCCATTGACCAGGTGGGTCTCCTTGCACTCCTTCTCAGAGCCTTGAGTGCATCTGAGGTCTACTAGAGAACTCTGAGAATATTTGTCTTATTTCTGTTTTGACCTCTCCTTTTTAATGGCTTACTTCAAAATAATTTTATAATGCCACCTAACATACTGTATATTGACACACTCTTCACTTAGCCTCCCCAAATACCAACATCCTCTGTAACTCGAGTGTAATTATTGGAAGCAGGAAATGAACACTGCTACAGTACTGATTACTTCATGGACCTTATCCAGTGTTACCAGTTTGTCCACTGACGTCCTTTTTCTGGTCGCGGGTTCGGTCCAGGACGCAACAGTGCATTTCAGTATCCTTCAGTCTGGGACACTCCCCTGGAAACCTAGTTTTGGTGAGAGGAATGCATTTTGAGTGCTAATGGCATTTCTCACATCCCATAACCTAACAGGCGAATCCACTTGCATATGTTTTGGTTTGTCTCTTCTTACATCCTAGATATATTAAAGATGTTAGTGTTTAAATAAAGAATTAAGTCACGGATGTTGAAGAACCTCTAGACAAACTGGCTGAGAAATCCTGAAAGTCGTAAAAAGCGAATGAAATGGAAAAAACAGTCATGAGACCCCAAAAAAGCAATCCCATCATTCATAAAAGCCTTCAAATTAAATACGAACTAGAAATTTGATACTAAGTTGTACTTACCTTAGACACGCTGAATAAAAAGTCCTGAAAATGCCAAAGGAACCCAAAACTAGATCGATGTTTTAAAAGAAACGTCTCGAAGGGGATTGACCTCCATGAAACCACCCTAACCGTCTATGGAAGTGGGAGAGGCGCCTCCCAGGGCAGAGCCTCGGGGCCCCAGAGTGGGCGGGGCCAAGGCTGAGTGGGAGAGCTCACACTGGTTTTCCCTTCTAGAAATGGACTCGGCACTACTGTGCCATCGCTGATGCCAAGCTGTCGTTCAGCGATGACATTGAACAGACTGCAGAGGAGGAGCTGCCCCAGGTAGGGGAGACCCCCTAACCGGTCCTCTCTCCCTCGGCCCACAGGCCTGGACATCCTCAGCCTATCCAGCTGCCTCTTTGGGTACCAAGGTCTGCCTGGCTCTTCTCTGATTGGCTGGCTGGCCTGGGTGCTCAACCAATGAGGTTCAGTGGTTTTTCCTACTCTCCAAAGGGCCTGATTGGCCCGTGCTCTTGGCGGAGGACACTGGGATGTTCTGTCCAGCCCCGCCCCCAGCCTGGTTCTAGCTTTCCTGCCCTCTCTCCTTGCGCCGCTGGCCGCCCTTGGTACTGTTTCCTGCATGCAGCTCCCAGGGCATATGGCTCTCAGATTTCTTGTGTACTGGGGACCCCTTGGTCCCTGCCTTAGGACTCCAGGCGGCCACCACCAGTGGTGGCAGGAGAGGGAAGGCAGGGAGGGTCCTTTTCCCAGACCTCTTGGGATGCGGGCAGGCTGACGCCAGCCGGTCTGCGCTCCAGTTCCCTGAGTCAGCACGTGCAGAGGGACTGGTCTGGCCATGCCGGGGGTCTGCCTGGTTCAGGTGTTCAGAAGCTCCCCCTCCCTTTGTGGCCCAGGACATACCCCCCACGGAGCTGCACTTTGGGGAGGAGTGGTTCCACAGGAAGCTGGAGAAGCGGACAAGCGCGGAGAAGCTGCTGCAGGAGTACTGCGCCGAGACCGGGGGCAAGGACGGAACCTTCCTGGTGCGGGAGAGCAAGACCTTCCCCAACGACTACACCCTGTCCTTCTGGTAGGGGCGCGCACCGTCCCCTGTGGCTGGCCAGGCGGGGGCCCCGTGGGGAGCCGAGCGAGCTCAGGCAGGGCAGGGCCGGGCCAGGCAGGTGAGGCCCACAAGACGTGGGCATCAAGATAAGTGGTGTTTCGGGGCGCCTGGCTGGCTCAGTCGATGCAGAATGTGACTCTTGACCTTAGGGTTGTGAGTTCGAGCCCCACATCTGGTGTAGCGATGATTTAAGATTAAAATATTTTAAAAAAGGTTAGTCATGTTTCAATGCAGTATTTTTTAAAACTCAGAAGTAATGGTAAATCCGTGATGAACAATGATTGTCAACATTTTAAGTAAAGACAGGGTCTGAACTGGCCCGTAAGACAGTGTGGCCTCACTCAGACTGTGCCCCCCCCCAGTTCTGGTCCTAAAGCAGGTGACATGCCCTTGGTCAAGTCCCTCAGCCTCCTGGCATCTCCGTTGCCTTGTCCCCAAAATAGAGATCTTACAGGCGGCCTGATGGTGCCGTCATGAGCTTTCCCATTCACTCACTCGTTCATTAAAGGGCGTTCCTGGAGTGCTTGCTTTGTGCTGGGCACAGTGATCAGACAGGGTCCCTGTCCTGATGGAGATTAGAGTCTGGTGGGGGAGACGCACAATGAAAAAGGAGTCAAAAGTCCATAATTGTGATAACTGCAATGAGAAAAGGCAAGAAGTTACCAAAGTCTGTATGAGAGGGATCTGGTGTAACGTTGGGGGTGGGAGCGGCCAGGGAAGACTTCCTGGAAGAAGAGGTGTGTAAATGGAGTCCCAGAGGGTACAAGTGATGACAGTGTACTGGTAGTGGCGATAGCCAACACCTAAGTGCCAGGCGGCATTCTAGGCACGTTCTGTGTGTCATCTCGTTCAGTACTCAGGACGGCTCACTGATGACTGAGCACGAGGAGGAGAATGTGGAGGCCCAGAGAGGACACTTGTTCAAGGTCACTTAGCACGTAGTGGCAGCATCAGGATTTATACCTACGCCATCTGGCTCCAGAGTAGGAGTTATGTAGATAAAAGTTGGTAGAGGAAGTAGGTAGAATGTTCTGGAATCCAGGCTAAAAGGCCAGCCTGCGCTAAAGCTCAAGCATGTCCTAAGATCACAGGGGTCCTGAATGGCCACATATAGGCTCGACCCCTCAGTGTCTCTGGCTGAAGTTCTGCCCCACCCCCCCTCCCCCCAGCCCCCTGTTCACTGCCGCCCTGGGGGCAGGAGCAGCCGGGGTCGGTGTGGCCTCGGCACTGACGTCGTCCCCTCTCCCTGCAGGCGGTCGGGCCGCGTCCAGCACTGCCGGATCCGCTCCATCACGGAGGGCGGGACCATGAAGTACTTCCTGACTGACAACCTCATGTTCAACAGCATCTACGACCTCATCCAGCACTACCGCGAGACGCACCTGCGCTGCGCCGAGTTCGAGCTCCGGCTCACCGACCCCGTGCCCAACCCCAACCCGCACGAGTCCAAGCCGTACGTGAGCCCAGTGCCGCCGGGACGGCAGGTCCCCGGCGCCCCCTCGGGTTTAGCGGGTGCAGACACCCGTGCAGGCTGTGTTCACGAATCAGAGCAGCCAGGCTTGCGGGTGTGTCGGGGCCCAGATTCCAGCGAGGCCCCTCCCCCGGGCCCCCGGGGCCTCCCCGGCGTGGCCTCAGTTTCCAGACCCCCTACTCGACCTCACTTTTGCCCTGTTTTCTGCCCCTCTGCCTCCTCTCTGCCCTCCTGCGACCGCACCTGTTTTCTCCGTCCCTCTGCCTCTCTTGCTTCCTTTCTGCTACTCCGTCTTCACAGTCCTGAGCTCTTGGACCTAGAGTTTGAGAGGTGAATTTTGGCCCGGCGATAACCTTTCTGCTTGTCAGAGCTCATTCCCGTTCATTGTGAAAGTGAACAGGAAAAAGTATTGTAAAGATTTTCCCTCCCGCCCCTTTTTTTATTCTAGTAAAATGAATGTTGGTTATGCCTTGCGAAGGGTTAATCAATGCTGGAAATAAGAAAAATATTTTTACGCAGAAGGCTGCTAAAACGTCCATTTCTGAGAAGCCTTGTAACTTAGAGCAGCTTACTTTCTTTTGTCTATATTCATATAGATCGCCTAATAAAATTAGCAATTTCTTATCTTTAAAAGTATCCAAAGACCAACCAAACGAACAGACCTCACGAAAACTCAAGTCCCTGTGTTCTCTGCCTCCAACTTTCTGAGATTCTCCGCTGTGACTGATGCTGGCCCTGAGTTAGGCTGGCGGGGGGACGGAAGGGGGGGGGTACAGTTCATTTATTCTCTCGGGCTCCAAGCAGACCTACTTCCTGAAGGTTTTACCCAAGCTGCATGTGGGTGGGCTTTTAAGAATCGCTGTGGTGAGCAGTGTTTTGGGTGGGGAGGCCCGCTGTGTGGTTCACGCGGTGTCGTCGGGGCCTGGCCGCTCACTGTGTCCCTGTCCCCTGTGCCGCAGGTGGTACTACGACGGACTGAGCCGCGGGGAGGCGGAGGACATGCTCATGAGAGTCCCCCGGGACGGGGCCTTCCTGATCCGGAGCCGGGAAGGCCCCGACTCCTACGCCATCACCTTCAGGTGAGCAGGCGGGCTGGAGCCGCCGGGCGGGACCGGAGTGGGCGCTGGGGGCACTGCAGCGGGCCGTGTGCCTGCGTGTCCGCTCCCGGAGGGTCGGTCGTGAGCACGACAGCGGTGAGGCTTGTGGCGTGCTGCGTTCTCGAGAGGAGCCCGTGTTAGGCTAACTCGGTTGGTCTTCCGGCAGTTTTATGACCAAAATCGTTATTTTTCAGCGGAGGACACTGAGGCACCGAGAGGTTAATGAGTAACTTGCGGAAATGTGCAGCCCGGAAGCGGTGGAGCTGGGATTTGAACCCAGCCAGCCCTGGCAGCCCAGATGAGTGAGGGTACAGACCCGAGTTCCTCCCATCGGCACTCACCACCCAGCGCTGCGGGTGGGAAGGCCGTGTGGACTGAGCACCACGAGGAGTGTGGTTCTCCTTGAATTCCACCCCAAGACACTGGATTCCTCCAGTTGCCACCAATGACCCTGTTGGGGGGTTTCAGACCCGTGTCGTGCTGTTCCTCTCTCCCCCCGACCGCGGTGTGTCGTCCATGAACTAGTGTTCCAGACGCCGGGCTGCCAGGGATGCCTCATCTGATTGAGTCTTTCAGTGTAGCCCCTGAGGGTAGATCAGTTACTTCAAGTAAGAAAATGGAGGCCCAGAGAGGTTAAGCAGCCTGTTTAGAGCCACACAGCCTAGTCCTGGGCTGAGGCAGAATTTCAGACTTGGGCTCGTCCATGTCCAAAGCCTGCTGTGAGGTCTGAAGCAAGAGGCTTGTGGTCCACATTGGGCCTGTGGGTGTTTTACTGAGCCTCCATGGTTATGTGAAATACTGAGAAATTTCACTCGAAAATTTAGGTTCCTTCTTAGGAAAAGCGGGAGGAAGTGGAAGCACTGGACCCACGTTCCCACGTGGCGGTGCCGGTTACCAGCTGCGCAGAAGGGGCCCTGCTGTGCCCAGGCTGCTCCTGCCCCTTCCACGCCTGGCCCATCCCGCTGGTTGTGCTGCCGGGCTGCGCCCCGGGCATTTGGAGTTGCCCCTTCTCCCCCATTACTGATGCCATCTTGGGTGAGTGGGGGGTGGTGGTAGTGAGGCATTACCATGGCCATTTGCTGAGGACCTACTGTGTGCCCGCTCCAGCCCGCGTGGCTTTCCTGTGCTTTGTGCAAACAAAAGCAGTGGGGTTTATTGGCTGCTAGCAGAGACGCTCTAGAGGTGAAGCCGGCCTCCGACAACCTGGGTCCGTGTCTCCCCCCGGCAGTTCCTGGGAGACTGTCCATTGGCTGCACGCTGGGTGCCAGGAAGGCGTCCTGTAGAAAAGACGAGTCCTGTGATACATACAGTCCCACTGGCCCCGGCTCGAGCTGGGTGTCACGGCTCTCTGACTGGGCACCTGCAGGCTGGCGGTGGGTTGGAGTCACTTCCCTGGAACCATGTGGTTGAAGACGGGCTCCCCAGACGGGTGTCCGATTTTATACATTCGCCGTTTTGTTTGCGTGTCTTTCCTTCCTGTGAGATTGGTGGTGCCCGGAAAGCTGGAGTTTGGAATTTTTAGGGATCAGTAAAAGTTCAGTGAGCACCTACTATGTGCCAGGCTCTGCGCCAGGCTGCAAAAATGCAGAAGTGATAAAAACTGCCCGGTCCTTGCTCTCATGGGGCCAGCGGTCTGCGGAGCAGGAGAGACGTCCTATTGCTCATTCTTTCTTGTGAGCGAGTCCCTCTTACTTGGCGCCACCTTGCCGTAGCTGGGGCCCGCTGCGGGCCGGCTGAAGGAGCTGGTGGGAGGACGTCGTGTCTCCGGGAGGAGAGGAAGGGAAGGCTGTTTCCATCATGCTGGCGTGGGGGACGGCCTTGGTCCCCACCTACCGCGTGCCTGTTGGGGACACTCAGTCCTTGCAACAGTCAAAAATGACCTCCCCCCCACCTGGACACACAGACTCTTTCAAACTCACCCTGGTCAGGGTGTGGGGTGGGTGTCACGGCCCCTCGCCGGGAAGCGTTGCCTGCAGCAGGAGAATCAGGCACTAAGCGCATGGCTGGACTGCCGTGCGGTAAGTGCCACGGAGCGTGGCCAGGCAGGTGACGGGGTGAGGAGGGGCTCGAGGGGGACCCGGTGGGGATGCGCTCCGGGCAGAGGGAGAACACGGAACCTCCTCTCCCTCTCTCTGCTCTCTGATATCCATGGAGCGTCTCTCCTGGGTCTGGTGCTGGGCTGGGCCCTGAGCACACAGACTGAACTTGGGGCGGGATCTCTACGGGGCGGCATCTGCTTTCGGTCCGCGCAAAGGGATGGAGCTGCTGCTGGTGCGATCAGGGGCAAGTGCACCTCACGGGACATGGGAGCAGGGGGTCTTGGCAGAGCTGAGACCTCGGGCCACGGGGACCGCTGGCTTGTAGCCACCAGGCAGCTGGAAAGTGCAGTGCCTGCCTCCCTTTTCGATTCTTCTCTTTTGGTCATTTTGGCTTGACCTTGGTTACATTTTCCTAACTATTCGTTTATCGAATGCCCTCGGGGTGCCCGGCACATTGCCAAGGGCTTACCCAGGGTTTTCCGTCAGACGCCACCCTGACACGTGCCACGACCGTGGACGAGGAAGCAGGGTCAGACAGGCTGCCCGGGGAAGGAACCAGAACCTCACCCACACTCTTAACCTCAGTGCCCTAGAGGCTCCCTGCCTAGGGGGGCTGGTGTAAAAAGCTTTACATTTTTTGATTATATAAATGCATTCTTAGAAAAAATTAAGGGGCACCTGGGTGGCTCCGTTGGTTAAGCCTCCGAATCCAGCTCAGGTCATGGTCACATGGTTCGTGACCCACGTCGGGCTCTGTGCTGACAGCTCAGAGCCTGGAGCCTGCTTCAGATTTTGTGTCTCCCTCTCTCTCTCTCTGACCCTCCCCTGCTCGTGCTCTCTGTCTCTCAAAAAAAAAAAAGTACAAAGTTTTATTATTCTTAAAAAATTTTTTAATGTTATTATTTTATTTTTGAGAGAGAGAGAGAGACAGCTTAAGCAGGGGAGGGTCAGAGAGAGAGGGAGACACAGAATCTGAAGCAGCCTCCAGGCTGTTAGGTGTCAGCACAGAGCCCGACGCGGGACTTGAACCCATGAACTGTGAGATCCTCATCTGAGCTGAAGTCCGTCGCTTAACCAACTGAGCCACCCAGGCGCCAAATTTAAAAGATAAGTAGTTTGCCCATAATAATTACCCCTCTAGACAGTTTTAACAAGATGCTTTTGGCTGTAAAGTTGGGATCAAACCTTGTTTTCCTAAATGCTTCTGTTCTTAGTGATAAAAGCTGGTAAGACCAAAGATTCTTTTCCAGTTTGGATTTTTCCACCTCTTTTTTCAACTGGGCGAGGTGATAAAGGACTTGTTTACCTTTTGGGAAAAAAGCCCAAACAAACCATTGTTCCAGTAGTTGGGCCACTGCAGATAAGATGGAAGGATTTGGGCATCAAATCCCAGAGCTCTGGAGTAGAGGTCAGCCAACATTTCCTGTAAGGGGTCAGAGGACTTTAGGCCGTGTGCGCTGTGTGGTCTCTACCACGGCTCCTGTGAGCTCGGCCACTGGAGAGTGAAAGCAGCCACAGGCCTATGTAAACGGATGAATATGGCTGTGTTTCAATAAAACTTTATTTACAAAAGTGAGAGCAGCAGCAGGGACGGGGTGGTGGTGGTGGTATGGTATGGGGGCCAGATTCGGCCTTTGGGCCATTGTTTGCTAACCCTGATCTAGTCGCCAGGACCTTCCCAAAGTCAAGTCCTGTACCTGGGGAGGCGGGGGTTGCGGGGGGCGGTGCAGACAAGAGGAACTGGCAGTATATCTTGTAACGTACAGGTTTTTCTGTATCTGTTTTGAAAAGATCATTGGGTTGTGCAGGACACCTAGCCTGTTTGTTTCTCTGGCCCCCGAAGGAGGGACAAGCAGGTTGTTTCTAATCCGCACGCTTGTCTAACGGTCGTCTGGGGTTGCGGATCTCAGCTCGCGTCCCCTGTGTGTGGTCTTCCCTCCCCAGGGCCAGGGGCAAGGTGAAGCATTGTCGCATCCACCGGGACGGCCGGCACTTTGTGCTGGGGACCTCTGCCTACTTCGAGAGCCTCGTGGAGCTAGTCAGCTACTACGAGAAGCACGCCCTCTACCGCAAGATGCGGCTGCGCTACCCCGTGACGCCCGAGCTGCTGGAGCGCTACAATATGGTAGGCACGCAGCTCCCTGGTGACCGGGGACGCGGTCCCTCGCAGACGTTTGCTGAGCGCTGCTCAGGCACCCAGTACCGCTCTAGGCCCTGGGGACAGAGCTCTGCCCTCCTGCTGCGTGCGGTCTAGTGTGGGGGAGACAGGTCGTAAGTGAGACACATAAGATGACGCATCAGGTGGCCGCAGGGGCTAGAGCGGAAAGCCGGGCAGGTGGAGAAGGAGATGCAGGTGACGGGGAAGGTGCGCAGCGCTCAAAGGTCATCGAGGAGTCATTTGAGCAGGTGCTGGAGTTGGTGAAGGAGGAGCCGGGCAGCGATGGGGAGGAAGAAGGAACAGCAAGTGCAGAGGTCCTGGCGGGGCACGATGGGAGGCACAGAGAAGCAGCCAGGGCGGAGGAGAAGGAAGGAGGGGTAGGGCTGCCGGGGGACTGCAGGGCGCAGGGCTGGGGGGGCCCTTGTGAGACGCTGGCTCTGGTTCTGAGCGGAGAACAGACCTGATCTGAGGACCATGCCTCTGTGCCTGCCACATGCGTTCAGTTACGTGTTGAGGAGAGATTCAGGACGCAGCCACCAGGAGCCGGGGCGGGTTCAGGCCGCTGGAAGTGTGGGGCACGGAGCCTGCCTGGGGAAATTTAAGTTCGGGGACGGGCTCGCAGTCCCCTGAAGAAAACGTCCCAGGCCGCGTGGACTGCGGTGAAGCAGATAAAAGGAGGGCGGGTGTTTTGTGGGCGGAGCCAGAGGCTCCGGAAAGGACTCCTTAAGAGGCTTAAAACATGAGCCCAGACCTGATAGTGTAATCCGGGCCACGGGGAGCGGTGGAGAAGCCGGTTTTGGCCGAGGGAGCAGCCACGGCACAAGCCCTGGGGGACCCTGAGGGACAGTGACGGACAGCAGAGGGGAGACCAGGGGCTGGGTCTCCAGTGCGTGCCAGTAAAGGTGACCCGTCTGGGTCTGTGGCCTTTGCCAGTTCCCATCCTATAAACGGTTCCACGGTGGCCAGTCTGCAGCTGCCGACCCGGAACGTGGGTCAGGGAGGGGGGCACTGGGCTCTCGCGGGCTGTGGGCCCGCGGCAGCCGCCACTGGGGCTCGGGGTTCGTGTCTCCACAAAGGAGCGTAGTGCCCGGCACGCAGTGGGCCAGCCTAGGGCCCTCTCTCTCAGGTGGGGCTCAAGTCTCCGAGTTTGGGCTTCTCCCCATCTCTGCCGGGAGGTAGGAGGTACACCGTGAGGTTTCCACCCTTGGGCCAGAGGGCTGTCTGGATCCCTTGCTGTGGGTGAGGCCGCGCCGGGGCCACGCACGCTTCCATTCACGCCGCTTTGTTCTTTTTCAGGAAAGAGATATAAACTCCCTGTATGACGTCAGCAGAATGTATGTGGACCCCAGTGAGATCACCCCTTCCATGGTACAGTGCCTGCCTTCCACTTCACACCGTCACCGGGTCCCTAGAGAGACGCGGGGTCCACCCCTCCACTGCCCCCGGCCACGCCAGGGCAAGGGAGCAGCATCTGGGCAAACTTGGCCTCCCCGCCCCCCCTTTTTTTTTTTGAGAAGAAATGATGATTGACAACATGACATCTAGTTTCCGGGAGGAGGTTAATCGCCTTCCACCCAAATGCAACGGCGCCTGCCTCGCTGAAATTCGGAGGTTTGATGAACCACCTTTGGGCCAACGGCTTCTAATTAAAAATCCTTCACATGTTGCTTGTGCGACCGCGGAGCCCGTGGGGTTGATGGATTCCGTTTGGTTCGCTGACCGCCTTGCCGCCTGCACCTTATCTCCTGTCCCCACCCTGGCTGCCGCGTGACTTCCCAGGTGCTGCTCCGCGCCGGCAGCAGCTCACACAGAGCTGGAGCCGCAGAGGAGCAAGGGCGGCGGGGGGGCAGGCGGCACACGGTCCGGGTGCCGTTCTTGCTGCGGAAGGAGCCCTGCTGGCGGGCGCTGCCGAAATCCAGAAATGAACTTCGTTTCCTTCCTTTCCTCCCTCCCTCCCTCCCTCCCTTCTTTCTTCCAAATTTATCATCCTTGCCCAATGCTGATCCCTTTCAGCAAGAAATGAAGGCTTAGAAGGGTGTGGACAAATGGGCTATATGTGAAATATTAGGGGCCTTTTATTGGAAGGGAAGATGGCTTTGGTCGCGAGAGTGACGTGGCCTCACGGCAGCTGGGTGTCAGATGGTGGAGGCTGTGGTGAACCGAGGGACTCGCGCCCCGTCTCGAAGGCAGCCGCGCCCTGTTGGCATCCATCGCTGCCTTCGCAGAGGGCAGGCCGGCTCTTCTGGTGGCTCAAGGCACGCCAGTCATCCGGATGCTTGATGTGACTTTGGCCCATTGCAAATCCCGGCAGCTAACCCAAGTTGTAGAGAAAACCCTCCTATGCTGAGTGAGGCAAGTAACACATGATCGTAGCCAGACTGTGGCCAGCGCCTCAAAATAAAGTCACCACTATTACCATGCTGGAAAATGGTTGAACAGTTAAAAAAAAAACAAAACCCACTTTGAAGAGGAGAAAAATAATTAGCCCCGTCTCCCCCTCCCAACTCGGCTGCTGCCTGCATTCCTGGGTCCCTGCCATCGTGGACATGTCCTTTACAGTCCCCAGCACCCACGCTCGCCGTTTCTGTTCTGCTCTGTTCACCTGCTTGGTCCTGTGCGGATTTCTCCGTTGCTAATTTGCCTCATGACCGTTCTGGCTCAAACTGGTCAGCCTGGTAATTTAGGTGAAGTACGTGGCTTGCAGTTTTGACTTGAGAAGATTGTTTTTAATGCTGCCGAATGTTCTGGGTGGCCGTGCCGTTTAGCTGTGGCCCCATTAGGGGCCACGTGTGTGTTGTCCTAGTGAACGTCCCCTGTGACGTTCAGCATCTCTTTGCATCATTTCCTTTGGACGAGTTCTTGGAACCGGAAGGACTAGATAAGTCGTAATGGGCGATGCACGCGGATGGCCGCGTACGGAGCCTTGTTGTAAGCACTTGGCCTCCGCCAACCCCCCCAGCAGCCCGTGCATCTGGCACGGTCTGTGCCCACGGCATAGCCAGCAAGGTGCGGGGCTGGAACACCCGCCCGGGCAGCGTGGCTTGGAGGCATGTGCCTTCCTCGTTTTGTCACGCTGCCTGCCAGCCTGGTCGCCCGATTATTGCTGTCGTTCGTGGAGGACCTGCCAGGAGGACCTCTCCGCCCTCTGTCAGGTTGGAGACTTGCTCCTGGTGAAAGCCGTTACATGGTACCTCCCTTTGCCACGGCTGCATCTTACAGCCTTGGAGCCCGGCAGTGACCTGTGACGTTCGTGGGGGAAAGCATGTCCTCATGTCCACCTAGAAGCACCCCGCTTCTTACAGAAGACTAGCATGAACTATGGCCATACTGGATTTATTTCTCAGCTCTGCCGCTTAACGGCTGGTTGACCTTGGGCTAGCCCTCACCCCACTCCCTGGGGACCTTGGGAGCTACTCTGCAGTGCACTACTAGCTCCTTGCCAGCAGATGGTGCTGTAACCTTGGACTGAAGTCTCTTGTTTCCTAAAGAGCGAAGCCAATGCAGACCCTTCTCCCTGCTTCTGGGCCCAGCCTGACCTTCTCCTTCCTGTTTTCCCCGAAAGCCCCAGAGGACCGTCAAAGCTCTGTATGACTACAAAGCCAAGAGAGACGACGAGCTGAGCTTCTGCCGGGGGGCCCTCATTCACAACGTCTCCAAGGAGCCCTGGGGCTGGTAAGGCTGAGGGGGGGCTGGGCTGCTCCCTGGATGAACTTGACTTGTGCCTTCCTGCCAGTGAGACTCGGGTCCTGGCTGAGCTCTGACCCCCTTGCTCTGCCACTCCGGGCTGGCTCGGACTCTCGTACCCTCTCTGGGAAGGCGGTTTGATCCACGCCCTATTCAGGAAAGCGGATAAATCACCGAATGTCACATCATATTATGTATTGTTTTAGTTATAACAGCAGCCGCCCCTTCCTGAGCTCTTCCTCTCTCGCTCTCATCCGTGGTCCGACCAGATTCCCATGCCGACCCTCGCGGCTGACTGTGGGCCCCCCACTTTACCGAGATGGCAGAGGAGGCTTCCCGCGGTCGCACAGCTGCTGACTAGGGCAGGTCCTTCCCGTGACATGACCCTGTGTATTATTTTAAGTGCAAATTCTTATGCTCTTACGTAGTCCTGTGCAGTGGGCCCACCCTGGGCTGCAGCAGGGACATTTTTAGGTCGAAGGTACGTGGGTGTGCTGGGCTCCATTGCCTTTTGTCTCTTTTCACCCAGGGAAAAGTGGAAAGACCTTGGGCCGCCCACCCTGAGGTTTCTGGATGGGGGTGTGTTTGCAGGATTATTTCTCCCTTCGAGCAATAAGAACTTGTTCACACCACGAGCACCCCCAGGGAGTCAGTTCATAAGTGCAGCGTCCCTTCCCTGTGCAAGATAGCTGGACCTGCCGGGGGAGTCCGAAGGGTGGCTTGATCCGAGTGCCTCTGCCTGTCAGGAACCAGTTTAAACTCCTCATCTGCCCTGCTGAGGCTCCTCCCTTCTGTCTGTCTGGGGGGAGTAGCGCCACCTGGTGGGCTGTTGGCATTTTCTGAGCCTCCTCCCAGCCTAGTTCCAATGCGGTGGGGGTTTTGTCCCAACTGGGCTGCAGTCGAGAGCGAAGGGAATGCTATTGTTAATAATCACACCCGGGGGCGCCGGGGTGGCTGACTGGGTTAAGCATCCCACTCTTGATGTCGGCTCCGCTCATGATCTCATGGTTTGTGAAATCGAGCCCTGGCTCGGGCTCTGTGCTGACAGTGTGGAGCCTGCTTGGGATGGTCTCTCTCCCTCAGAGTAAATAAATATTTAAAAAAAATTTTTTTTAAAGAATTATGCCTGGACAACAGGTATGACCTGCCTAGTTTGGGGCAAACTGTATGTATAAGTCACCCTAAATACAGCCAGTGTTTGCCTGAAATGGGTCTGGAGAAACGGAGGTGAGGCGGGTGTCTGCAAACCTGGATTTCCACCAGGCCAGGGGATGGTCAGGCCTCGCTCTGCTTACATTCAGGTCAACTAAGAGCTTCCCACCACCCCCGGGTACCGATTTGGCAAGGTGGAGAAAGGTCTTACGTAGTGGGGAAGACAGAGGCGACATTATGTAAGAAGTGCAGACTGCTTCCGCAGCTGTGGGGCACGCCACAGAGCACAGAGGCGGCCTAGGCGGCAGTCAGGGAAGGCTCCCTGGAGGAGGCATGCTGAGCTGAGTCTTAAATGGTTGTGGGGACAAGCTGGATACAAAGGGCACGGACCAGGGTACGGAAGCTAGGTGGGACGGCAGGGGCAGAAGGGTGGGGGTGACAGGCTGTCTGGGAGCAGGTCAAGGTTGAGTCACAGAGAGGTAGGATAAGGTCCGAGAGTCCTGGGGTTGGGCAAAAGAGTATGAAGACTTGGGGAGCTGTGGGTGTGGTGTGGTCAGAGACGAGCTCTGGAGAGAGCTTCCTGGCTGCAGAAGGTGCCCAAGGAGGGCAGTTGGAGGGGGGGCCCATGTCCCTTGGCACTACTTAGGGGGAGAATCTTGAGGTGACCACAGTTTGGTGGAGTCGAGACACACACAGATCAGTCATGTCCCTTGTCAGTGCTGTCAGGAGGGCAGAAGGTTGAGGGAGCAGTGTTCCGCTGAGTAACGAGAACTACCATTGAGCACTTACTATATACCAGGTGCTGTTAAAACGGCTCAGCATGTGCTCGGTCCTGTGCTTCCAGTAAAGTCCTCTGAGAGGAGGGGGCGCCTGGGGGCTCAGTCGGTTAAGCATCCGACTTCAGGTCATGGTCTCACGGTTCTTGAGTTTGAGCCCTGCACCGGGCTCTGTGCTGACAGCTGGGAGCCTGGAGCCCGCTTCAGGTTCTGTGTCTCCCTGTCTCTTGGGTCCTCCCCTACTTGTGTTCTGTTTCTGTCTCTCAAAAATAAGTAAATGTTAAAAAAAAAAATTCCTCAGAGGGAGGCAGGTTATCCCCATTTTACAGCTGGAGAGCCTGGGGCACAGAGCGCCCATGTAGCTGGCAGTGGAGCTGGAATTTGATTCCAGGCTGGCCGGCTCCAGCCCCTTCCGTACCCCCTCCTGAGCCCTAAGTTCACAGCCCTCCTGGAAATGGGGTTGGGCCTGCTCTAGCCTTGAGCTTTCGTCTCCCGCGGCCTCTGACGTCCCCATAACGCACTGAAACTTGTGGTGCCTTTGACCAAACATTAGAGTTCTGTTCCAGGGAGCACACTGGCCCTCTGCTCGCTCATTGCTGATTTGAAAAAGGCAGAGGACCCCTTTGAAATGCTCCGTTGTCACAGATAATGACCACCACCTCTGGTCACTTGGCCACCTGCCGGCTTTCCCTGCGACCTAAAGAGCAGCGATGGATTATTAGCGCTGCCCCGCCACGGCCCTCTCATGCCCTCCGCTTTCCTCCAGGTGGAAAGGAGACTATGGGACCCGAATCCAGCAGTACTTCCCGTCCAATTACGTCGAGGACATTTCAACGGTCGACGTGGAGGAGTTGGAAAAGCAGGTGAGTCTGGTCGTCACACGGGGACCCCCGCGGACCCTGCTCTTCGCGGAATCCACAGACCCGTCTCCGCGGGTTCATTTCACTCATGCCGCCGTGTGCTCCCTGTGGAGCATCGGAACAGGACGACAGAGTGACAGGGAAATTGGGATTGTCCCCTGAGTTGTGTTGGGTGGGGGAGAAGTCGCGGTGACAAGCCTGTCATGTTTTAATCAGGGTGTGCTGGGCTGGACAGTTCCCTCCGGAGTGAAAATGGCCAAACGGGGAATTTGTCCTTTGCTTAAAGCAGCTTGCAAATGAAACACATTTAGTTCGGCCGCCAGACTTTCGGGACGTGCTCCGTGTGAGTAAGCAGGTGGGCTTAAGTGGCAGCGAATCGAGGCCGGCCCGGTGACCCTGCAAACCTGGTTCCTGCCCCCAGCCCCCTCTTGCCCCGGAGGCTTGGAGAACACCTGCCTGCAGGTGACAACCCTGCCCCAAGCAGGGACTCGTTTTCACGAGTCCTTGAAAGCCTTCTCCAGCCCAAGCGATTTGCTCAGGAAGTTGGGACAATCTAGGAAGGCTGCACATGAAGTAATGCACCTTTGAGCAGTAGGAGTCAAGTTAGAGGTCGACAGCAAGACCACGGAAGGGAATCCAGGTGGGAGGCATGCCCAGTCACAGGTGTGGGGGTGGGCCGTGGCAGGGCCGTGGCCCCTCGCTGTGTCTGTTCCATGGTGCCCTTCCCCCCACGGTCAGCATTAGGCTGGGGGGTGGGGTGGGGCAGACACAGGTCTGCTAGCTGTCCCGAGGCCAGGACCTTCTCTGTCGCACGTGGACCCTGGGATGCCGTGAGTGTGCGGTGGGACGTGGGGCCGGAAGGCTGACCGGGGCCTGGAAAGCCTTCAGATGGACTCCAGAGTGTGGTCACTGTTCCTCCAGGACACGGGAAGCCACAGAGAATTCTCGAGCTGGGCTGCAGGCGGCTAGATGACCCCCTTTCACAGTAACGTCAGAATGAGTGTCTAGGATGATTTTCTGAGACGAGACCCACGGAAACGCTTCCAAACCTGTTCTGGAATTCAGAAGGCTTGTTTTTACAGATTGGAAAATGAACTGCCGGACCTGCTGGCGCCCGCGCGCGCGGCTGGGCCCCGTCAGCAGCACGCTTCATTATTTAGCGCTCTCCCCATGGGTGGATCCTGTAATGAAAATGCATTTTAAACAGTTCTGCAGGCGGTGTCTCTGCTAAACGGTGTGCTTTGGAAACTGGCTGTCTTTTTATTATTCCCGTTAAGACTAACTTGAGTTATGTCTTGTTTCTTCGCAGATTATTGAGGACAATCCCTTAGGGTCTCTTTGCAGAGGAATATTGGATCTCAACACCTATAACGTCGGTGCGTGCACACATGGTCTTAGCGTGGAATGCCACCCAAGTCCCCCACGGCCTGGCCGCGGAGGAGCCCCAGGCAGGCAGCCATCGGCCTGTGTACAAGGGACCCGGGGTCTGTGCTCTGATTGTCAGAGAGGAACCCACGCCCCTCAAGGACCACGGGACCTGCCTGAGGCCCTGCGGCGAGTTAAGAGATGAACTGGCAGGCCCTCACCTGCCTTGCTGTTAGGTCATCTGCATTCTCTTTGCAGAGCACAGGAGGACGGCTCCAGGGTGACAAAGAGGGAGCTCGGAGCTGGGTCTCATTTGAGCCTCGGATTTTGCCTCTCCTAGTTCTGTGACCTTCCATGCATCTGATGAGTCGGTTTTCTCTCCTGCAACATAAATATAAGAAGAGTAGCGCCCCCTATAGGGGGTGATGAATAAGAGATGGCGCGTGTCGTCTGCTTTCAGATTCGTCGCCTGGCATAGAAGGGCTCAGAGATCTCAGCCCCTGACGTTCCAGAGCAGATAATGTCTCCTCTCATGGCCTTAATTTTCTTTTTAGCAAATTCTTTCTCTGCAGAGAGCATCTATCGCATGCCTGTCTTCTAGCTTCTCATGGCTGCTGGAGATCCTTGGCGCTCCTTGGCTTGTGGCTGCACTGTTCCAATGTCTGCCTCTGTCCTCGGGGGCCACCTTTCCTGTGTCTGTGTCTCAAATTTCCCTCTCCTCCCTCTGGTAAGGACACTAGTCGTGGGATTTAGAAACCCCAACTCCAGAGTGATCTCCTCTCCAGACCCTTAAGTACATCGGCAAAGATCCTGTTTCCAAGGTCACAGGCACAGTCACAGGTGCAGGGGCTTAGGAGGCAGACAGAAGGGCCCTCAGCCCGCTGCGCTGTGGGGTAGAGGCCAGACCCAGCCTGCCCTAAGGCCACTGGCCCCGGTCCACGCTGACCACGGCTGTAGTGGTGGCACTTGGGTTGGGTTCGTGAAAGGGGAGGCTTGGGCGGTGTGACATGTGGCCTTCCGGGAGGCTGCTCAAAACTTTGGTTTTTCCCTCCTGCAGTGAAAGCCCCGCAGGGGAAAAACCAGAAGCCGTTCGTGTTCATCCTGGAGCCCAAGAAGCAGGGCGACCCCCCGGTGGAGTTCGCCACGGACCGGGTGGAGGAGCTGTTTGAGTGGTTCCAGAGCATCCGGGAGATCACCTGGAAGATCGACACCAAGGCAGGTGCCCGGGGCTGCGGCCGGCTCTGCGGCGGCGGGCGTGGGCCTGGGGCGATAGGAGCGCCCACCTTCACCGAGAGGGAAGGGACGCCTGGGAAGCTAGGTCTAGGTCGAACCTTTACGAGGCTCGGTGTGCAGGGAGCGATCTTAGCTCTCCCGGCCCTGGAGGCCCCGCATATCTTAGCAAGAAAACATCACGTTCCTCCTTTTGAATGTTTTATTGTTTGTACACATCGTTCAGCGCAGCCTGGATCCTCTCCCCTAGCAGGCCTTGCCTGAGCTCCCGGCCCCAGCCCCGCAGCGGGCCCTGGTGCTCAAGCGGGCCCCGTTCTGTCCCCCTGTGAGTCTGTTTTCCTGCGGCCGAACCTCTGCTCTCGGGGGATTGGGCCTTGTCAGGGTTGATTGTTAACTGGAGCGCTAGTGTGAGGCTGGAGGTGTTTGGAGAAGGGCGAGGTTCTGGGTGAGAACAAGAGGGTTAGAATCAGGTAGGACTGGACCCGGGGCGAGTCCCCACATCGCTCTGGGCCTCAGTTTTCTTATCTGTGAGATGAGCCGAATCCCTAGGTCATGAGATGCGGGAAGGGCAGTCCTTAGGCACCTCTCTGTCCTTCCGCGAGGACATGGGGCTGTATCTTGGATGGTGGAGCACGTGCCGTCATTCTTTCTTGTGGCCACAGACCTGCGAAGAAACTGTAGGGTTTCCCATGTGCCCAGTTGCTTTTAAGACACATACTGACCCCAAGGACTGATTTCTAAGCTTCACCAGGACCTTGTGGGTCCCTGTGACCCACCCCCACCCCCCTTTGTGGCCCAGTCTTTCCTCCCTCCCTAGGGAGGCTCACGTCTTGGCCAGTCTCTGGTCACAGAAGCCCCCCGACTCCCCTTTTAACACTCTGGGGTGATGTCACCTACCTGAGACGGCTTTCTGCAGGGGGCTGGGCGGGGCCTGCTGTCCTTCCCTGTGCTGGAGTCCAGTCCCACCGTCACCGGGCACTTGGCATGAAACACGAGCTTGTGGCCAACAGGGCTGTTCCTGCTTTTGTTGATGGAACATCCCGTCTGCCCTCCTGTGCCTCTGATGTGGCACGGGGGAGGGGGACCACGATCCTGGGGTTCATGTGAAAGAGGAGTTCCCGCTGTCTTGGCCATGTGTCCCCCATGATCTGTAGGGGACCGTTAGCCTGTGACCTGGGCCTCCCGAACATGTTCGGGTCCCCACCCCGGCTGGGAGTAGAGAAAACACTCGTGGGAGAGCCGTGAGCGTCTGGGCCCCGCAGACCTTGATCTCCGGCACCCCGGCCACCGACGGGCTGGAGGGAGTGTGGGGCCCAGAGGGGAAGGGACACAGTGCAGCCTGGCGCTCTCCACTGCCCTTAATGGAGACAAATGCAAAGTTACCTGAAGGTTCTCTGCCCCAAGCCACCCCGCCCCATGAAGGTTTCTGAAACCAGACCGGCCTCTTCAAGGGTCCCATTCTCTGCCTTTGATCTACAATCCTCCTCAATGCATTTTTACCTCTGCTCATTCTCATTAGTACGTGGGAAGGTTAAGAGAACAGCAGTCAGCAGACTCCCTCCTCTGGGCACAACCCGCCCCCTGGCCCTTGGGAAACCGACTCCAGGAACGCTCAGCTCCCTGCCAGCGGCTCCTCGCCGTGGCCTTGCAGGCACGTCTGTCCCCCGCCTGCTCAGGGCTCTGCGGTTTCACGGCCGATGGCAAAAGACGGGCCACTAAGCTCTGTCTCCTTAGTGAGTCTCCAAAGCCTGACCAGGGAAGCTGAGCCTTCAGGTTCTGAGAGCCCCGTGGGCAAAGCCTGACCAGGGAAGCTGAGCCTTCAGGTTCTGAGAGCCCCGTGGGCCCCACCGGCAGGGTCGGGAGTGATTGTTAGACAGTTTGGAAGCAGCAGCAGCAGGTCTTCTGTCTGGAGTGGACATCGTTTTCGCTGCGGTGGGGAAAGAGGGACCCCCATAACTTGTCATCTCTCTGTGCTTGTGAGGCCACGTTTCTGGAATTGGACACGGGGTGGCGTTCCCACCCACCCTTGTTTGACTCGATTCTGTTGGCATGAGGGGAGGCGGTGTTGGGGGGCACTCGGGCCCCCATGCACCCACCTGGTGGGGTGCAAAGGGCTCTGCTTAAATCA
Source organism: Mungos mungo (assembly GCA_004023785.1). NCBI lineage: Eukaryota > Metazoa > Chordata > Mammalia > Carnivora > Herpestidae > Mungos > Mungos mungo. Next base: position 40,861 of record PISW01007662.1, read on the forward strand.
CAGTGCTTGAAGAGGGGAGTGCTTGGGTTAGCCTCCTTTCCTACTTGTGGAAACTGAGGCACAGAGACTACATGATGTGCTCAGTACACACAGCCAGTCAGCAGAGGGCCAGCGTTTGAACCTGTGTTACACCAGGTGCTATTCAGCCTCTGTCACCAAATCACCACTGGTCCCCTGAATACGTGCTACCCATGCATGTCTCTGTGGGGGCACGGGTGGGCACTGGGGGTGACTGGTACCATGCTGTCCTCCTCCTGGCTAGAGTGATCCGGGAAGGCTTCCTGGAGCAGGCACGGTTCAGGTGGAGTCCAGACGGAGCGATCTCATGAACCTGCAGAGGAAGGATGACAGGGTGGGGGCGGGGGTCAGTGCTGCGGTTCAGAGGGAGGGGGCCTGTGAACTCGGGGGGCAGTTTAGAAGCAGCTTCCGCAGGAGCTGGTGGAGAAAGGACGCAGCAAGGCGGTCACAAGGGTGACGCCCCGATCCTAGGTGGAAACAGCTTGGGAACGTTGCCTCCAACTGTATTAAAGATCCGAGCGTGCAGGAGGCCGAGGGGGGGAGGGGCGCTGGGGAGGCCGCGGGGGCCGCGGGGCTGACGCGGGCTGCCTCCCCCAGGAGAACAACATGCGGTACTGGGAGAAGAACCAGTCCATCGCCATCGAGCTCTCGGACCTGGTCGTCTACTGCAAGCCGACCAGCAAGACCAAGGACAGCTTAGGTACGGTGTCTTCTGCCTCCGCCTCCTCCCGTCGCCCAAAACCCTGGCTTCCTTTTGAGTCCGGTGCTGTCCGAGGGCAAAGTGAGAGAGGCTCCTGGCTCCGTCTCAAGTGCTCCAGAGCACACAGCCAACTCTTCTGGTACCTTCAGGAGCAAAACCCTCTCTGAGGGCGGACGAGTCTCCCGCCGCGGCTCTCGCACGTTTAGGACAAACTTGGTGGTTAAAAGCACTACCCATTTGTTCGCTCGCGGTCCTGGAGGCCAGAAGTCCAACATCAGGGTCAACGGGGCTGAAGTCCAGGTGCCTCCGTCCAGAGGTTTAAGGGGAGAATCCTCCCCCTGCCTCTTGTGGTGGCTGCTGGCTTCCTGGGCTTGTGGCCAAATCCCCCACAACCTCCCTGTTACGGGGACCCTGCACTTAGGGCTCAGGTGATCCCCCGCTTTCTTGCTCATAAATTGACTCACACGCACCGAGTCCCTTTGCCAGGTAAAGCGTGTACTCCCAGGCTCCGGGGCTCGGGACCTGGATGCCTCTGGGGGCCATTCAGCTGGCCACAGGATTCCGACATGAATCTTCTCGAACCTTCTCCAAGGGAGCAAGCTCTGTGGCCTCGTAAAGTCCCGTTCCTCTTTTCTTCCCCCTTTCTTTGATCACAAGAATTTGAGTCCAGGACAGAGAAATAGCACTGAACCCCAGTGAATGGGGACTGGACGGCTGGCCCCTGGGCACCTCCACCTGCAGGGAAGGATGGGGGGTGCGGCGCTCAGAACCAGACTTGGCCAGACTCTGCGTGTTGATGGGCTGGCCTCAATAGGTGCACATTCCTGGACCTCTTTTTCCGTTCTGTCTCCCCTTCCAGGCGCCTCCTCTCCCCCCCTAGCTGACCCTCCCTCCTCCAGGGTGCCTGGGTCACTCGCTTTGCGTCCACGACCTCTTTGCTGAGGAAGCTAGATCCTCCCATGTCCCCCCACTGCCCCCCTTTTCTGTAACCACACCGCCTTTGTGTTGTCATGCACGAGGCTGGGGGTGGTTTTCAACAAGAAGTTGTACTAATCAAGGCCAGAAGGCTGGGGGGGAACACTCAGATCCAGAGCAGGATTGGTTACGGAAATAGCATCATAACCTCTTGACCTTGAGGTTCCTGGTTTCCCCGTACAACCTGCACCTCCAGCCGTTGCACCAAACACTGAGAAAACGCACAAGGCCCGGAATAAATGGGGACTCCCTCTCTGTGTGCAGAAAACCCCGACTTCCGGGAAATCCGCTCCTTCGTGGAGACCAAGGCTGACAGTGTGGTCAGGCAGAAGCCCGTCGACCTCCTCAAGTACAATCAGAAGGGCCTGACCCGAGTTTACCCGAAGGGGCAGAGGGTGGACTCCTCCAACTACGACCCCTTTCGCCTCTGGCTGTGCGGCTCCCAGATGGTGGCACTCAATTTCCAGACTCCAGGTAAGGGAGCAGGGACGGGGGCATCCTTCTGGGCACGGTCTGCAGGTGGATTCAAACGGTTTCCCAGCTTGCGTTCCCACCCAGTCCCGCCGGGAGGCTTACGCGAGAGAGGAAATCCCCGAACTCCTGTAATGACACTGAGCTGCAGGCCCTGGCGGGCCCCGGCGTGCGGGGCTGTCTTTAGCGAGTTCTTCTTGAGCCCATCCTTCTTGAAGGTTTCCTGCTCAGACTCTTACAGAGATACTCCCTGCCAAGAACCAACACGTGCAACTTTTCTACACACACGGTAGCAGAAGTCACAGTGCTTTGCTCTTTGGTCGACGATCTATTCATCAGTCTCCTTTATGTTGTTTTTATGCCCGCGGAGGGTTCCGTTGAATGGGTGCCTCCTCTATTCACCTGGTCCCCGCACTGAGGCCCTCTCCCTCACGTGCTGTTACGGACAGCCTTGACTTCTGTGCCCTCCCGTGGGCACGAGGTCTCAGCAGTGCAGGCTAGGTCCTACCGCGTTGGCGTTTGGACCAACTTTTCCGGAGGAACCCCAGCGAACACCTGCCTCCAGCGCTCAGACAGCTCACGGGCGCCCTCCGGCGGGACGGGGTGGGACTGCAAGCTGGGAAGCCGTTTGAATCCACCTTTTCAGTGGGACTCCAGCTCACTTTTCTCCAGCTGCTCAGTCTTCACTAGTATGACGGTCACCTTAGAGTTAGGGCTTCCCTTACTATGCGTGATGTGAACCATGCATTTACGAGCTGTTTTCTTTTCTGCAAACCGCTCATGTTTCTCTACCAGGGCATAGGTACTTATAGTACCCGCTACCAGATCCCTTTCATGTGGGGATCTTCCCCTGTCATTGGGGGTAGATTGGGGTTAATTTTAAAATTTCACTTAAGACCTGCTGCAGAAAGAAAAACCAATTTTTTTTCTAAGAAATTTGGAGCTTTGAGTAGTGTTTCATGTCATACTTAGAATGGTGTTCACCAGTCGGGAGTTTTTGGAAACGCATATTCTAACCACTTCCTGAAATTATTTTGGAGTCAGGGATAAATGGCTGCCCTCACAGCCACGGCCACTGCCTCTCCCTTGCCTTCCAGACAAGTACATGCAGATGAACCATGCCCTGTTCTCACTCAACGGGCGGACAGGCTACGTCCTACAGCCCGAGGCCATGAGGACGGAGAAGTACGACCCCATGCCGCCCGAGTCCCAGCGGAAGATCCTCATGACTCTCACAGTCAAGGTAAGTGGGGCCTCTGACCAGTGACACCTGTCATCTTGTTTAAACCATCAACACCCAGTTGCCAGGATCTGAATTACAGGGCACCCCTGGGTGGTAGGGAGGGGACTTGGACTCCTCCCTCACCCCCACAGGCGACCTGGGGAGGTGACCATCTCTTACCGAGGATGATGGCCTGGGGGCTCCGATCCTGGCTTCTCCTCACTGCCTGCTCTCCAGCCCCATTTCCCCTCCGTGGAAGGGAAGCAGTGGGATCCCCCCCTCCTCCACTGCGGAGGGGTGTTAGGGCTGCTCCGGCCAGGACGCTGAGGCCGGCTGGGGCCGCATCGGGCCAGATGTAGAACTCGAACCAAGTTCCGGGCCACGCCGCGTGTGTAGAACGTGTCCGTGCTTCGCAGGCTGGATCGGGGAGAAACGCAGCTCTTACCTTTGGTGCCCTAGGTTCTCGGGGCTCGGCATCTCCCCAAACTCGGCCGGAGCATCGCGTGTCCCTTTGTGGAGGTGGAAATCTGCGGGGCTGAATATGACAACAACAAGTTTAAGACCACCGTTGTGAGTAAGTTGCAGCGCCTGGTGGGGATTTTGGATACTTTTACGATCCACGTCTTGTCACGCGACCCATCTCAGATCTGCCCCGTCCTGAGGCCTGCAGAGGCACCGGAAGCCAGCCTCTTCTGCCAGCTACCCCGGGTCCACTCGGGGAGGTTGGGGGACACAGGGCACTGTGATTAACCGGGTGGACTGGTACGCAGGCTGTGTTTGTTGGGAGCCCTGGGCCAGCCCCCTGGACGATGATGCCAGCCATGCTTCTCCTTGGTCAACACCCACCCCCGCCTTACCTGCTGTGTCCAAGGCTAAGGGACAGAGACACAGAGGGTGTGACTGACCCAAAGGCTGTAGCTGAACAGGGGCAATTTTGTCCTTCAGAGGGAGGGGAGGCCCAGAGAAATGCATGCGGGCTCTGCCCTTTGAAGCCGGAAGAAGAAACTGCCAATCTTTTAAGGCCTGGGTTCACGGGCCCTGGTAAAAGGCAGCCTGATGAACTCACGTGTGACACGGGCGTGTCTCGGGGTGACAGGTTGGCTGCTCACCTTGCTCGGTGAGGCCGGTGCACGCTGACAACTCCAGCCCCCACCCCCATCCCACCTCTTTAGAGAGCCAGACGCCCTTCCCCTCAACAGATGTGGGGCGTGGCCCTCCCCGCTGCGAAATCTTGTACCTGTTCCTGCTGTCTTGCCCCTTCGGTGGGGGGAGGGAGGGTCTGGTCCAGGTGGTTGCTGTGGCAACAGGGTGTGGTCTCCTCTAGGCGAGCAGCTTTACCAGGACTGCTTTGGGAAGAAAGGATCTCTTCCATACTTGCTTAGAGGGCTGCTAATGAGATTCAGAGCTGGTGGACAGAGAGGCGGTTTTACCAGCAGGGGCAGGTGGGATGGGCCTCACCGGAGCCTTCATCTCCTTCCAGATGACAACGGCCTCAGCCCCGTTTGGGCTACGACACAGGAGAAGGTGACCTTTGAAATTTATGACCCAAACCTGGCGTTTCTGCGCTTTGTGGTCTACGAGGAGGATATGTTCAGTGATCCCAACTTCCTCGCTCACGCCACGTACCCTATCAAAGGAATCAAATCAGGTAAGAGGGTTAACAAACTTTTTTTTTTTTTAAAGGTTTGAGAGCGAGTGCACTAGAGAGCGGGGGAGGGGCATAAAGAGAGGGAGACACAGAATCTGAAGCAGGCTCCAGGCTCTGAGCCGTCAGCACAGAGCGCCACACGGGGCTTGAACCCACCAACCATGAGATCATGACCTGAGCCACCCAGGCACCCTGAAAGCGTTTTAATTAAGAGGTTCAGTCTGGACTGGCTTTAGAAAGCACGAAGCAGCCCTCCTCCGGGTTGTTATTAGATGGTTGCAGAGCTGATTGGAGGGCGGGGGCAGCTGACGTCGCGGGCGTCACCGTGCAGACAGCCCCGGGTTTGGCCCCCAGCCGAGCCCGGGACGGTGGGGGGGGGGGCTGGCCCTTCACAGGCAGGCCTGTGTGCAAAGTTGGATTATTAGGGGATTGCCCACCTGGCAGTGTATTTTGATTTCATTGTGAAAGGCTAGGGGCTTCAGGGCAGGCAGCTCTGTACCCTGGGGTGGGGGGGAGCAGAAAGGCCCAGGGCCGCTGTGAGGCCCCATCTCAGATCTGCCCCGTCCTGAGGCCTGCAGAGGCACCGGAAGCCAGCCTCTTCTGCCAGCTACCCTTTTCTTCCACGATTCTCGAAGGGTCTCACTGGGTCTGCCTGTGACTGAGCTGGGACATAGGGCCAGCTTTGAGGAAATGGAGTCCCATCCCCCCACCAAAGCAAGGGCATAGACCCCCCCCCCACCCAGGGAAGGGGTTCAGGACCCATGATCCCGATGCCGCAATCTTCTCTCGTAAACAGTTTCCCGTCCTGGACTTTATGTGTAACGTCTGACAGAGTCCTTCACTCCGTGTCGGCTTCCCTTTTCCCCCTTAGTTATTTCGGAGGTATGAAACGGAAGACCTTCGATCCTTCTGGAGTCCTCCTGAGGTCACTGTGCCCCAGGAATCATTTTTCAAGAGAAAAAGAGCACTCATTTTAGTGAGTTAGAGGCCAATAGAGACGTTTTTCTTGATGTTGTTTAGAAAAACATAAAAGGGCAACAGGACCTAAGGTTTCCAGACTTGGAGGGTCTCAGATATCCCCTAAGTTTCCACCTTTCTTAGCATCACAAATCTGATCATGTCCGGCCCTGGGCCCTGGCCCAGGTGGGCATGTGATTAGAAAAGGCAGGCTCCTGGGCCCCTCCTGGGAGCTTGGACTCCCCGGGGTGGGGGGAGCAGAAGGTGCACACTCAGGCGGCACCTCAGAGCGCGGCTGCCCATCTGACCGCCCAGGACACGGTCCTGCGTGGAGGAGCAGGTGAAGCAAGAGCTTACGAGAGCATCCTCCCAGGTTCCGCCAGGCCCCAGGGTCTGACGGGTGGCAGCCCCTCTTGGTTCTCGGACCCACTCCATCAACTGCTTTGCAGCTTCACTGCTGGGTGTAATTTTCTAACGTGCCCTTTTAGATGGGCCCAATAAATAAGGGTCGGGACGGGTTTCTTCTTAGAGTAACCCTTCATGTGTTCCTAGCCCCCTCCCCTGGACCCAGCCTGCGCCGATGGGGGGCTCTGCAGTCATGGCCTCATTACCAGCTCCTCTTGAAAGATGAGGTACGTGATCTTGGTACCTGCTCCCCATGTCCTGGAGAGAGGCCAGAGTTGGTGAACCTTCCCTTCCCAGCCACCAAATGGTGTTGTTAATCCAGAAAATGCTGGACTTAGCTTGGAGATTTAAAACACAAGGAGCAATATGTCAGGGATGGAGAAAAAGGGGAGCCTTCCCCTGCTCCGGTGCGGGGTCCAGTGACGCCTGCACATTCATGGCCGGGGAAGGCATGACACGAACAATCCCTTTGTGCATCAAGCCTCGGACGCCTCCTGAAATCAGAAATAGCCTCTGCCCGCTGTCGTTAGGGGTGCTCTTCCGCTTTCGAGCCAGGCGGAGCTCAGAGAGGAAGGAAAGTAGCACTTACTGTGTTTTGTGCCTTAGCCTCTCTAATCCTCACAGCAGGCCTGTGAAAGAGGCTTTATCATCTCTGCTTCTTAGGCACGAGCACTTTGGGGCCCCGAGATGTTAATTAACTTGCTCCAGGTCACGCACCTGTAGGACCAGAGCTGGGCTGCAGGCCTCCCCTACTCCTGCAAGCCAAAATTCTGAGCCCGCCTCCAACGGTGTCTCTGGTTTCCCTTTCATCTATGACAACATCCCAAACCAACAAGGACAAAACAGAACCAAACTCTTGGTGAAACTGAGCAGCAACTTTCCGCCCTGACCCCAAGATGCATGGAGGCCGCTCAGGAAATGAGCCCCAGGCATTGAAGGGGGGGTGGCGGCGTGGTGGGGGGGGCTCGCTTCTCCAGACCTGGAGGCACGTGTGTTCTCACTGGAATGGCACTGCCCGGTCGTTGGAGTGCAGGGGCCACCTGAGAGCCCTCCCCAGACCAGGGAGCCGTCAGGAGTCCAGTACGTTCTAGCAGTCGGTCAACACCCAGACTTCTTCCACACTGTCCACAGACCAGCTCTGTCCCAGGCCCCAGCCCTCCGGTGAGAGTCCGTGTTTTAATAAGATTTCCGTTACATTAAAGCTGCAGGAACCCTAGACTGGACTGGGGGACACTGGGGCCATCCAGGCAGAAAACAGACCAGCAGATCAGCCACCACCAACACAAGAAATCCCATCACCTAGATCGGGAGACTAGGTCAGAACACGTCACTGTTCACGGAAAGCAGCATCCCCCAAATCCTCCAAGGGAAAGCTTGACCTGAGAGTTTAATACCCAAACTGTCACTCAGTTATAAAAAAAAGAATGGATGCAGTCAAATATGTGCTGGTGGTGGATTATATGTCCCCCGAGGTCATACTGAAGAAAATGAGAGAACAAATTAGGCCAACACAAACCCTGATAGAGGGACACCTGGGGGGCTCAGGCGGTTAAGCGTCTGACTCAGTTTCGTCTCAGGTCATGATCTCATGGTTTGTGAGTCCGAGCCCCGTACCAGGCTCCTCTGACAGCTGAACCTGCTTGGGATTTTCCCCCTGTCTCTCTGCCTCGCCCCTGCCCTCTCGCTAAATAAATAAGCTTAAAATTTTTTTAAACAGCTCAGTCAACAGGAGGTGAGTGTTGGGCATTTAAAATTTACACACAATGAAATGAACAAATTTTAAATCCCAAGAAGGCTGGAAGCCAGTATCGAGCTCCAGTTCACGAGACGCACGCTGACGCGTTCGGGGGGAAGCGTACGGTTGTGTGGACGGTTCCACGTAAGTTGAAGACACCTGTACACGAGGCGGGGGGATGGATATGTTTGGTAAAACAAATGCAGTAAAAGGTTAATGGTAGGATCTAGGAGGCGTGGTCCTGCTAATGTGATTTTAGCTTTGCCCTACGCTTGGAAGCTTGAGAACCAAGCCTCCCTCTGTGCAAGAATTATGGTTGCAAAATGGAGCCCAAATACAGTCGAACAGTGTGGGGTTGGGGACGTCACTCTCTCAAGCAGTCAAAAATCCACACAGGACCTTTGACCTCCCCCCAAGCCCACCTACTGATAGTCTGTTACTGACAAGTCAGTGCGGACTTTGTATCTTACGCTGTATTCTTAAGGTAGAGAAGAGAACCTGTTAAGATGTTAAGAAAATGCATTTCTGGTACTCTACGTCTTGAAAAAACCCTGCATCTAAGGGGACCCTTGCAGCCCAAACCCGCGTTGTTCAAGGGTCAGCTGTACTACTTACACACCGTGTCCTGGCGAGATGATAAAAGTAGGGGGAGAAAGGAGAGGGAAGGTCCAGGCTCTCGTAAGCACATCAGTATCCTCATCAACGGCGGGAGCACGAGAGAGATTAGTCACATGATACCGTCAAACGTTCTCCAAGAGAAGACGACGGCTCGGGCAAGCCAGAAACCTGAATGGTGGGAGACCCTGAGGAAGTAGAGGGGGTGCCCCAATGTAGGCATGGCTTGTCCCGGAGAATCGGGTAGAAATAAAGGTTTTCAAGACAACCCAGGACCCCATAGTGAACCTCCAAGATCGTGTTAAATGGAAACCGTAGGTTCAGATCTGTTCAGGGGTAGGTATGATCATTCGTCATCTTAAAGAAACTCAAGACCCTCGATGCTGTTGGGAAGACAGTGTTAAAAGCGGTTTCTCCTGGGGGCACCTGGGTGGCCCACTTGGTTAAGTGTCTGACTCTTGATCTCAGGGCTGTGAGTTCAGGCCCCCCACTGGGTTCCACATGGGGCAGGAAACCTACCGGGGAAAGAAAAAAGTGGTGCCTTCTAGAATAAGGGATTAGGAGTGGGTAGGAACGAGACTTTATACTAAAACAAGCAAACATCAACCTTTGAGGTGTGTGGTCTTCAAGATTACCTACGGGGGGGGAAAGGTCAGCTCTCCCTCAGCCGTCCCCTAAATAACAAGAAACACTTAAATGACTGTCCTAATTATAAATAGAGAAAGGCTTTCAGAGGATCAATATTGCTCTGGATTGCCAAGGGACAGATTTCCTCAGATTGGAAATCTTTAAGGCTAAAACACCGCGGACATGAAGGAGCCGTGGTGAGGAGGCTCCCCCCCTTTGAGTCTTGTGGCCTCAGGAGAACTCAAGGACGTCAGGCACGGCTCCCGTCACTCTGCGTTCAGCGTCTGATCTTCTGCAGGCTTTGATTTCTTTTCAGTGACTCATTTCCATTTCCGCATGGCAGATATTTTTAACCCCACTTCTCTGTGCGGGCCTGGCAGCGAGGGCTGCGTTCTGGAGCCCGTGTCCCTAACCATCAGGATGGGACCTCTGGTTTCTGAAAGTCAGCCCCCAGCATGGGGACACTCCCGTCTGCTCCTTGGACGCCCTGGGCGTACCCGGGAACGCTAAGGTCTGACGTTAATGGCCTGCCTTTCCATTCTGCAGGATTCAGATCTGTCCCTCTGAAGAACGGGTACAGTGAGGACCTTGAGCTGGCCTCCCTCCTGGTGTTCTGTGAGATGCAGCCCGTCCTGGTGAGTGGAGAAACGCCACTGGGGTTCCCTGAGCTGTGTCGCGGGTGGGCGGAAACGGCCAGTGCGTGCGGCTGGCGGGTGGACTCAAACCCGCTGGGCGCTATCTCGCCAGCCGTGCCCATCGTAACAGAAGTCCTCAGCGGCCCCAGCATCCTGCCCCGTGGAGAGTGTCGATCAGTTCTCTGAGCAGGTCATGTGGCTGGAAAGGGGGAAGCTCGTGCGACATTCCTTGTAGCTGCATTTCAGGACGTAGAGTCAGGCAAGACCATGCTTTTCTAGAGAAGCTCATTCTTTCTGGGGGCTTTTCCCCACCTGCTGGGTCTTTGGGGGGTCCCTTCAGAAGGTCTGAGAGCACCCACCGAGGCCTTGTTGAGGCTGGTGCTGGGGAGAGAAGTTCACAGTGGTAGGCCCTAGTGGCATTATCTTTGCTCCTGGAGGAGCCTTCCTTGTCCTTTGGTTTGGCCAAGACCTTGAAGACCCTTTCTCTCTCCTTTGATGAACCGGTTTATGGAGGTTTGGTGGGAGGGCTTGGCCGCACTGGACGCAGCACCAGGGGGTGACAGCTGAGGTCTCAGTTGATGGTAAGCGAGTCCCGGGCTGGTATGTGACTGTGGAGCCTCACCGTCCTCTTGACGGCCCCTCCCACTGCAGGAAGCCCGCTGGGCATGTTTTTTTGCAAGACCCTATGACGTGGCCATCCCAGTCTCCCAAGATCTTTCCAGCTCCGGACCCCAGCAGGCCGCGGGGGCTTGGTCAGGGCCCCGGGAGTTTCACCTTGTTTTCTCTTCCTGGTTGGTCTCAGGGTACAGATGTGCTGTGTTGGCTGTAAGAACTAAACAGAGATTTGGAAGTTGCTTATTTGGCAACTTCCAGAATAAAGCCGAGAACTATCCAATGGGGAAGGGAGACGGCAGGGGCGGAGATGCCTTTCAACAGCTGTAGCCATAGTCCATGCAGTAAAAATTCATGAACTTGACTCAGAGGAGAGAACGCGAGGCTTTTGTGCAGAGCTGTCTGCCTTACATTCCGTGTCTGCAACCTGGGTAGTTTTCCACTTCAGAGCACTTTATAAACATGGAAGTGGAGCAGGATGCAAACAGAAGGAAAGACAGACAGGAGGCAGTAAATGCAGGAAGCGGACACTTCACAGACACCGTAGTTTGGGCCAGAGCACCTCCCTGGCAGGCAAGGAGTTGGTGTAAAATAAGCTCGCGATGACAGAATTGTGCCCTGAAAGGAGAAGGCGATGATAATGTGAGGTTTCCCATTTTGAAACAAACGTTAAATGGCGGTGCTTTAGACTCTGTCAAAGAAAACTATCGTTTTCCCTTGAACTTTCAACTATGGATCCAAAAATCACCTTTCATGATTCTTACTGTGATTGCGAGGCTGGGACCGGAAAGGGCAGCCGAGTCAGTCACCAAGTCCTTGTTGAGAATCCCCAAGACTTCATTAAATGGCTCCTTAGAATGAATTACACATTTGTCAATTTATCACCAGTAAGACTGAGTTCAAGTCCATTAAGAGACCTCCCCCGGATTACATGATTTTGCACCATAAACACACACACAGCCCAGACTGCAGCAAGTGTAGTTTTATAATCTGGGGGAGAGGAGTAGATAAAGTTAGCATTTGGTCTGTTTGACACCTTCACTTCCTAGGTCAGTGCCTTCTGTATGTAAATGTAATAATAATAATACAAATTTTACTTCTTTCTTTAAAGCAGGTTTCTTTTGAAACTCTGGGGCTAGAGGTTTGTGGACGAGGTTGTCCTCTGCATTTAGAAAGCTCAGCAGCATCCCTGCCCCCCGCAGAACCTTGCCCCCTTGTTGGCAGAATTGTCCTTGTTGAGCACGGCCCTAAGCGAAATCCTAATCTTGAATACCATTTTACCACTGAGTGGATTGACCGTAGGTACCAAAGCGGGCGTGCACCTGGGGTCCACTTACAAGGAAGGCTTTCAGGAAATTCCTTGTGTGGTTGTGCATTTTCTCCTCTAATCCAGAGCTATTTTTTTAGGACTTGTTACCAGATATGGGATCAGTTTATTAAAGCAGGATGGTAAAATTGTAAAAACCTAGAATAAATAAGCACGGAGACCCCTGGCTTAGTCCAGCTTAGCCTCCCCAGCCCACAGAAGGATCTGGGCTTCTCTTGCCTGGGGAAAGGGAACCCGTGTGCCTAAAAGGCCCTCACGCTGGTCTAGACCATGCTCCGCAAAGCTGTTGTAAACAACTTGGAAACGTTACAGATAATTTGGTAATACCAGCCGCAGAGAAACCTGGTGCATTGGAAAGACAATGTGCTATAGCTTTAACTTCCTCCAGGCAGGAAGCTTCCTGTGCGGGCGCTGTTGGGGCCCTGGCGGTGGAGCGTGGTGGGGAGGGAGGGCATTGTGTGCGGCGCCAGGGGCACGTTAACTCGCAGAGATCTGTTCTCTGAAGGAGTTTTGGCAGAAAAGTTGTCAGAGCATGTGCAAATCTCATTTCGGCTGCTGGTTTTTGAGCTTTTATTTAATTCCACATCTGTCACCTGGTTCTGGGGCCTCACAGGTGCCATGTGGTGATGACGAGGCACACTGTGATGGAGTCTCTGGGGAGCGGAGCTGGGCTGTTGGGTAGACTTGGGCTTTCTCATTGTTCAAGGTCAAACCTTGTTCTATTTATCACCGTGTCCTCTGTGCTGCCAGGGAGAGACTCTGGTAAATAGCTTCGCAGAAGACTTCTCTGAGCCAGTGATTGATCCAGTGAGCGCTGGATGGAGTTTAAAGCTCCAGAAAACAGTCAGTGAGCACTTGAAGCTTCTTCTGAAAAAGCCATTTACACGTCACAATCGCTTGATCAATCCCCAGTCCTTTGCCCTGTTAGCGATGTATCTGGTTTACGACAAGTGTTTTCAACACCATTTCATTACACTTGAAAAGTAGGAAAACAAAGGAAGGGGGAGGGTTGGAAAAATCCCCCTTAAGCAACCTGTCCGTAACCCTGGGTAGCATTTTGGCAGATTCGATACAGCCATCGGTGGGTTCTTACAGTACGCATGAACACAGGCCCTTTATCTACTGCATAGATGACCCGGGGCAGTTTTCGATGTTGTTAGGATTTTCAAAGCCATTAATGCCGGGTTTGGTCAGGTGTGGCTTCCTCATTGGCTTAGCTGTTCTCCCACTGACGGACAAGGAGGTCGGGTGCAGTTTTCTACTTTATAAATAATGAAGGTCTTCATCTAGCCTTTTTTGATTAAAAATTGTTTCCTGGGGCTAGACAGTTAGTAATGGAATACTAGATCAGAAAGAGAGAACACCCACACGCTTTTAGATGCACGTTCAATTGTTCCCTCAAAGTAGTTTCTTTTCAGTTGATGTATCCTATCCATCGGACCATCCACTGAAAAAGGCTTCCACTCAAATGATTTGAACTCGTGAGATTCTGAATAGGACAGGAGAAAGCATGAAAGCTTGAGTATTACTCCTTGTCACCACTGTGGGCAAGCTGGCAGGACCTGGGGTCTCTGAGTCCTGATGTGGGGGTGGGTGGGTGCGAGGGCTCGGCCGGAAGAGATGTAAATCCCTTTGCAGAAGAGCTCAGCACACACTTGAGAGACCCAGGATGGGGAGCTGCACCCTGGAGTCGGGCCAGTCCTGGTGTTTGAGGAGGGGGAAGATTTCCTTACACTTGAGAAGGCTCTCCTTGGGCCTCGACGGCTAACGTGTGCCAGTCTGACCCCAAAGAGCAGAGACTTCTATGCCTGCTGTGAAGCCCCAACAGTCGGATGCGACTGGAACAGACAAAACCGTGAGTATGAAGTGGAAAAGAAAAAAGCTGGCACCCAGCAATGAGAGGAAGATAGACCCAGGTGGACACATGGTACAGGTGGCCAGAGTTGAAGTAGAGCCATCGGACGTACCCAAAGAGACGCCCAACGTGTGAGTCCTAAGAGTTTTCAAGGATATCTAAGGAGACAGAGCACTGAAAAAGACTTTCTGGAATTTAAAACAAAAAAACCTCATTTCCTGAATATTAAGCATAAAAACAGAGATCTGCATTAGTGACCGAAAATATAACGTGGAAGAAACATCTCACAATCCAGGGGCATCTGGGTGGCTCCGTCGGTTGAGCATCCAACTCTTGATTTCAGCTCAGGTTATGATCCCAGGGTCATGGGATTGAGCCCTACCTCAGGCTCCATGCTGAGCTCCTGCTTAAAATTCTTTCTCTCTCTCAAAACAACAACAACAAAAAACAACCAACCAAAAAAACAATTTTAAAAATTTCTCACCATCCAGAGCGGTACCACCATGATAGCTCAGAGAACAGATGCAAAAGGCCTATAGGCCAGCATGTCCCCAAGAACAAAGCCGAACAGATGGGTGGGGAGCTATTAATGTAAGTTAATAGAGGGAACTTTCTCTTAGTTGCTGCTCTCGAGGGTTTACTTGACTCCCAGCAGGATGAAGAGACAGCACAGGCATACCTTGTTTCATTGTGCTTTGTGGGTGCTGCATTTTTTTTTTTTAAACAATTGAAGGTCTGTGTCAACCCTGTGTCAAGCAAGACGAGTGGCATCATTTGTTCCAAAAGGCATTTGCTCACTTCCTGGCTCTGCCGCATTTTGGTCCAGCTTCCCGGATGGGCATCTTTGATGTTACTATTTTAGCTGTTGCGGAGCAGCATGAACCACAACCACAGGAGAGCGGACTTGAATGTGTGTGTTCTGGCTGCGCCCTCCACCCCCTTCAGCCATCCTCCGTCTCTCCACCTGAGACTCGGTACTGAAATGAAGCCAGCTGTTGACCCTACAGTGGCCTCCACGTATTCAAGCAAAAGGAAGAGTCTGTGGATGCAGCCGACTTCACCGCTGTCTTATCTTAAGAAGATGCCACGGCCACCCTGGTTCTCAGCCACCACCACCTGGCATGACCCTCCACTAGCAAACCAAAAAAAAAAAAAAGTTACAAGTTGCCGAAACCTCAGATAATGGTTATTTTTTAACAAGAACATTTTTAACTTAAGATATATACATGTCATCACACCCTTAATAGACTATAGTATACACATAACTTTGATATGCCCTGGGCGACCAAAAAAAAAAAAAAATCATTTGACTCGCTTTATTGCCATGGCCTGGAGCTAAACCCATGATACTCGAGGTTTGCCTGTAAAACTTTTGAATTCCAAGAAAAAATAGAAAGCTAGACTTCCCAATATACTAAGTCATCTGCTAAGAGACTCAGATAAAGCTCACATCAGACTGGTCCTCTTCAGCACCAGGAGGACCGAGGAACTCAGCAAATGGCCACCAGCACGTCGAGGCAACAGCAATGTGTTTTTAGATATGTATCCTGCTCCAGAGAGACCCCAGGGGAGCCCCTGACGTGATGCTCTAGATAGATGAAGAAAAGGAATTAATTCTCTAGTGTGCAGTTATCCTTTAAGATTTTATGATGTTAAGTACCAGGATCGCTGAAGCACATACACTGAAAAATTTTGTTGTAGTCCAGAATTGAAGATAATCAAAGATCATCAAAACCCTGGAGCTGAAAGTTAAAGGTGTCCTAAGAAGTTTTGGCTTTGATGCCTGGGGGTTTGGTAGACAAATGAAGCAGCCTGAGAGTGGAGAGGTAAATTTTCTTTTTACATTAAGATATCAGAAGTAAGTTTAATGAGGACTGTTAGAAAACAAACTTGACCAAGAGTAAAAATAAGGGAAAAAAGAAGGAATTAAAAATGTCTAGTATTCAAAATGGGATAGAACATTTGATTCCGTGAATGGGCTGAATTCTCCTATTAGAAAAGAAAAAAAAAAAAACTAACTGCAGGGTTTACGGGGTTTACAAGAAATAAGCCTAAAACCAACAGGGTTTTGCATGAGGAAAGGAAGTTACTCAGAGAAACTGAGAAGGAAGGATGAATCTCACAGCACAGCTTGCTGGGGCCGGACATACACGGAAGTACCAGCGAGCATTAAGAGGGACGGTGTGGAATGATGGTTTGGTTTACACGGGACGCAAGAGGCCTCGGGTTTTAACTAGGAAACGAGCATAGTCACGAAATACACACAACAAAAGCTCCTACCCAGATGGCTCCATCTGAGATCCACCACTCTATGCCCTACGACAGACAGCATGCACTGTTTCCCCGTCTGTTTCTCAGAAGCTTTTTAACTTGACTTCCTACTTGGTCACAAAGAAAGATTGATTTTGTAAGTTGGTAAGAACAGCAGTCAACGATTTATGCCCTAACTATATTTGGAAGAGGAACGTGCTTGCCTTCAGGCCACACGGAAGACTAAAAACGCATGCGCTAACGGTTCATCTCAGAAAAATTTTAAATACCAATACAATAGGAACGAAGATAAAAGCCAACTGAGCAAAATAGAACAGAAGCTGACTCACTGAAAAGATCAATTAAATAAACGACCTGCCTGCTTAATAAAGGAACAAAGTAAGAACAAAAACAATACCAGAGAAGACACTGAAAAGGAGATTGAACCTGAAACTGAGAATTCACATTTGTGAACTGGAACAAATAGGTGATTGCCGTGAAGCATGTAAGTGGCCTAAAATTGTTCCGAGAAGCCGTCAAACACTCACGAAGTCTCGGCGCACTGAAACAGCTCTCAGGTCAAACAAGTACCACCTCCAGGTGGTTTTACAGCCAAGTTCTACATGAATTTCAAGACCATAATTTTTTCTACTTTTTATTTTTGAGAGAGAGCATGAGCTGCGGAGGAACAAAGAGAGAATCCCAAGCAGGCTCCGTGCTGTCAGTCCAGAGCCCGATGTGGGGGTCGATCTCACAAGTCGTGAGACGATGACCTGCGCCAAAATCAAGAGTCAGAAGCTTAACTGGCTGAGCCACCCAGGTGCCCCAAGAACATGATTCTGATGCTGATCCACGGAGGTCGACAAATAGAAATGCTCCAATTAATGTCCTGAAGGAGTTGGAGAAAGATGGCTCA
This sequence comes from Mungos mungo, assembly GCA_004023785.1. Classification (NCBI taxonomy): domain Eukaryota; kingdom Metazoa; phylum Chordata; class Mammalia; order Carnivora; family Herpestidae; genus Mungos; species Mungos mungo. The sequence continues at coordinate 57,829 of PISW01007662.1, forward strand.
CCTTTCCCTCCTCTTCCCCTCAGAGGGTCAGAGATAATTCTTTTAAAAAGTCCTATTTGTTGGAAGAACATTGTTAGAATTGAATGGTTTCTCCCAATAATGCAAGGACGGTTTGGGCAACACGTTTAGTGAGAAAAGCGTAAGTCACTAAATGCCACAAATGTGTCCAGTCAAATAAGATAATTTCATCTCTTTACCTCAATTTATACTCATTATCTCCATTCACAAATATGCTGTACATCTAAACAAAGACACCAATTTTAGGGAGACTGAGTTTTGTCTTGTATTTATCACCTAACCACTTTATTCTAGAAAGAACAGTTGGAAATATGTGGTGGGAGGTGAGGAGAGATAGGTAGTCTCATTCATGATATTGATAAAAACTCTAACACATTCATGAAATTTAAGTAAAGGTATTCAGCTTGTAACTACCACCTGAACAGGTAGAAATCTACGCCAGCCCTTCCAAAATTGTCTCCTGGGGACCTGAGTTCTCAACATAAAATCACTTGACAGGTAAATACAGAAGTACAAGTGTGTTTGCACTGGAAGAGAGAGCTCTTCCTTACAGGAGGATCCCAATTAATAAATGTAAAAAAGGAATGAACGAAATAGAAAATCACCCGTGGGACGCCCCAGAAATAACGCTGCAGGAAAAGATCTAACAGTGGATGCTAAAATTAGCAAACGTTTGAGGAGAAACAGAGTATCTGTATAGTCTCAAAGTAACTTCCGTCAAGAAATTTCTTCAAGAAACTCGTCGCTGGAAAGAGCATGAATCAGGTGACCAGCGTTCGCACGCGCACTGAGATGCGTTGCTACCACGTGCCTCCTGAGAAGTCTGCGTCACTGCTGGGACCGTCGCACCAAAGCGGCCTCACACTAAACGAATCATGGGAAAACGCCAAGGCCACGTCGTGGGACACAGTACACAATGACTGACCAATACATTTCAAAAGTGTCAAGGTCGTAAAAGAGAGGATGGAGCGTCACCGATTGGTCGGCTCTAAGGAGACATGGCCGCTCCAGGTAATGTGGGATCCTGGCAGCATCTTGGAACAGAATACGGACACTGGGGGGAAAACCAGTGAAAACGGAGTAGAAGGTGTAGTTAACTTCCTGATTTTGATAACTGCGTTGTGGGGTGCAGGATGTTGACCCTGGGGCGGCGGGGGGTGGGTGATGTAGGGTCTAGGAGAACTCTCTGGACCAACACTGCAACCTTCTGGAAGTTTCAAATTTCATCATAGAAAAAATTTAAAAGAATCAGTGGAGGAATAAAAACAGAAAAAAAACTAAAGGCACAGAACCCCCTGAAGATCTTGTCACAGGCCAGGAGCAGTTTAGAACCGAAGATGTTCTCCAAGATTTCAAGGACCCTAAAATTTAAAAACCCATCTATCCATCTAAAACAAGGGCTTACAGACGACACAAGGATTCAAAGTGGGAATAAGAAAATCCTAACATAAACAAATCAATATACCTCAAAAGGCATTTACCTCCCCAGGGGGACATGAGAGAATTGGGGAAAACAGCCAAATCTTTCTCCCTAAAGATAATCCCTAAAAACTTAAAAATTAACAAGTTGCCTTTTCACTACTTTTTTTTTTTTTTAAGAAGAACTCTCAATAATCAAAAAAAACTCTTAATTTTGAGGAGCAGGAATCCTGAGGGCCTGGGATGGGGAACAAGGAGAACGCTGGGCTGTTGTGTTTTTTATGTGGTATAACGATCCTTGTCGTACTTCTTGACTTTCAACTCTGTGCATATATAATTAATAAGAACCGAAATTAACATTTAAAGCCTGAGTAGGAGCAGATAGATGATGCCTTCACGGGGAGCACGACTTCTTGAAGGACAAGAGGGAGGGTGTTGGGATGGCAGAGAGCTTTTAAAGATGTGTTTGCTGCTGGCGGGAGGGATTTGCCATGGCTCCAGGAGGGGGCGACGGTAGAGAGGGAGGACCCCGGGGCCAGCAAGAACAGAAGCATGACTCTGGCACGGGCCCAGGATGGGTGGATTTCCATGTAGTTTCTCCGCTGTGCTCTGGGAAACCGGAAGCAAGGCCGTCAGCTGAAATCGGGGAGGTCTGAAAACTGTCATCTTAAGAGAGGACAGAGGATTTCTGAGCAAAACACAGTAGGATTATATCGCTCAAGGTGCTTCTATGATCTAGGCATTAATATTTTATTTAGGAGTTTTGCGCGGAGTGGCTGTAGGTTTTGGTCAGGTTTTGTTAGGCTGGCTTCATACAAAGCACACGGAGGCCTTCCTTCCCTGGGCCGTGGCACATCTTGAGTGGAACTAGAATAGCTAGTGAGGATACCTAGCTGTTAGAGACCTCGTTTGGGAAACGTTCTGGGCCGGCGCTAGGAGCTTTGCCATTTTCTTCTAGGATAAGATGAGTCCCTTCCATTTTTTCTCTTACAGGATAATTTTCTGTAATAGGAAATATATATGTATGTCGATAATACATGTTGGACATACAAGAGTCTCATAACAAACCGGTCCTCATTCTTCTCACTGCCCTCGTGGGTTTTACCCCACAGGTTCCCACCATTTCTAGGTTTACCGTTTCTGACTCAGTCGCTTTCCTTAGATCTGTTCCTGTGTTTAGATACTTAGTTCCTTTATTTCCTGTCATTTTTGGCTACTGATGCAATGGGGGCTGAAGGCCACGCACAAAGAGATGATCCTCTCCTGCGACACGCTTCAGAGAAATGGACTGGGCAAGGACCCAGGACCCAGGCCAGCCGGCAGCTGCCTGAAGGGCTGGGATAAAGGCAGGCACAGCCAGGAAGCCAGGACACGCGCCACTCCCGAGAACCCAGAGCTCTGAGCAGTCCCCTTAGCTAGGGCTTTGCTGGCCCTGCCCTCGGAGTTCCCCCATTTAGAACAGTCAGAAAACCAGATACCAACGTATAGATTCAGGGAGGAAAGAAACTGCATTCGAGATCAGCTTGCACATTAAAATTTTAAAGCACGTGTGGGGTGCCTGGGTGGCTCAGTTAAACGTCTCTCTCTTTTTTTAAAATATATATATTTTTAGGTTTGTTAGAGAAAGAGCCCCAAGCAGGTGCAGAGCCTGACACACAGCTTGAACCCACGGCCTCTGAGATCCTGACCTGAGCCGAAATCAAGGCATGCGACTTTTAGCTCAGATCTTGATCATAGGGTTGTGAGTTCCAGCCCCACCTTGGGCACAAAGCCTACATTAAAAAGAAAAAAAATTTTTTTAAAGCCCTTAAGGAAAATCTGGCTTACAAATGTAAAAGCAAGAGGATTCACCCAGTGAATCTGAAAATAACTGAAAACTTTTTTTTATATAAACGGAGAACCCAATGAGTACATGCATTTAAAAAAAAAACTATCCTTTTCACTATTAATTAAGAACATGTGGCAATGAGAGGGCCAATTAGAAATCTTGGAAATACAGTTGGAAAAATCTCGACATTCTTTTTTAACGCTTAGTAAGCGGGGAAATTCTGGAATGGATACCAGAAAGAAATCTGCAGATGTGAAGACTGTTGGGGGAATTTGCTTTCAAACTGCAAGACTAGATGAAAATATGAAAGGGTAAACAGAAATACAGAATGAAAAGCTCCAGCCTAAAATATCTGAAATGTTGATAGCTGGGGACACCTGGGTGGCTCAGTCTGTTACGTGTCCAACTTCGGCTCCAGTCATGATCTTGCTGTTGGTGGGTTCAAACCCCATGTTGGGTTCTGTGCCGACAGCTCAGAGCCTGGAGCCTGCTTCAAATGCTTTGTTTCTCTCTCTGCCCCTCCCCTCCTTGCGCTCTGCCTCTCAAAAGTAAACACTAAAAAATTTTAAAAAATGAAACGTTGATGGCTGAGAACCTGCCACCACTGCAGAGGCGCGTGTCCTCCCGCAGCAAACCGCAGCGGCGCTTACAGGCACTCCCGGGCGGAGTGCCAGGATAGAGGGAACATCATAGAAATGAAAAGACAGGTTTCCTATAAGGGATTCTGAAAAGGACTCACACACCACCCTAGCATGCCCCTCTACAGCAACAGCAGAGTCAAGTCTAAAGGGGTCGCTTCAAAACCCTTAAAACATCCAGCTGCCAGTCTAGACGTTCTGTATCCTGATAATTACCATTCACAAGTAAGGGCAAAATGAAGGGATTTTTCAGACCTACCAAGACAGAGGACTTAGTACTAATAAACCTGTGCCGAAAGAACTTCCAGAGTCCTCACGTAGGCCCAAGGAATCCAATGCTAGGGGCAACAGTAACCAACGAAATCCGTACATTACATTAGGAAACAGAAATAACTTAAAACACTAAATTTTTGAAAATTTGAAATCTCAGACTCAAAACAACAAAACCCCCCAGGAACTAATGACCCTCAAGTTCTAAGGGGGAAGGGGGGGGTCCTCGATCAGGAGGGACGCACAGAACAGACAGCACTCTGGTTCCTCATTCAGTGTCTCCGCAGCTGTTTACAGTTATTCATTAAACGGTATAGATGTTGTATATACTATTCTGAATATTTGTCGTCTAATTCAGTCCCCAATATTCCATATATGTTCTATTCTATTCTATTCTATGCTATTCTATATGCTTAAACATAGCTGTGAATGCTTGGGATTCAGAAATTGCAATGAGGGTCTGCAGGCATTGAAGTACTAGTAGATAACATGGATTTTGAACTTCACCTGAACAAAAGTCATCATATATATGAAAGCAGGAGAAGTTGTTTTATCCTGGGTAGAGAGAAGGTGAAGAGAACTCCTTTGTAGTACAGGGTTAAGACTTAAATGCAATGTGTTTTGCTTTATTCTTAATAGGAAGGAAAGCCGGTCTCCTTGGGGGAAGGCACACCCTTTAAGTAGAGTCACTGCTGACCTCCCGGTGCCTCACACGACCCCCTGACCAGTCACGGGGATCCCCCGTCTGCCCTCCGCTCCCTGTGCAGACAGCCCTATTTCTTGCCTCCCGTACTTTCGCAAGTGGCCAGAATCAGCTTCGCTTTGGCTCTCCCAACTTGCCAGAGTTCTCCCTGTTGGGCCGGGGGACGTCCGTCGTGTTTTGTTAGGTGGCTAAGGTGGGAAAACAGTCTGCAGGGCAGGGCCTGGTCTGAGTCCATTGCTTGTAAAAATGCCAAGAGAAACCCGTGCGTGTGTGCTCACGCGTGTGTGCAGCACCAGAGGGTCGCACCGAACTCCTCCCTCAGTAGTAGCAGCCAACGGCCTCACCTCCCGGGGAGCCAGCCTCTTGCCATAGTCAGAGGATGATGAGGGAGGAAGGTCCTGCGCTCGCCCCCTCTCATCCACACACTGAGGAGCCCACTACGTCTGATGAAACACACGCTGAAAATGACCTGAAGCCTGGCAGAGCCGACTGCCCACAGCCAAATACTTAAGAAAATGTCACAGCAAGAAGGGTTGAGAGGGGCAGAGACAAGGCTGGGAACCAGACCCCCAGGGCAGCGGCCCAGAGGCAGGAGGGAGATCACAGGCGGAAGGTGATCCCCGAGGGGCAAGGGAGTCGAGCCCCATGTCAGGAACTCCCAACCCCTGGGACCTGCACTGGGCAGATGAGCCCCGTCCCCTCCAACTTCCACATCTGGCCTTGAACATCAGTGCGGCTCAACCCCGAGAGAGCCAGAGGGCTACAGAAAACAGACTCCACTCTCCCAGGGCCGAGGTGCTGTGTCACTCTGTCTGAGGTCCAGCACACGGGGTGGAGCTGGAAAGCACCTGGGTGACACACGAAAGAGTTCTTAACTGTAGGGCATGTGCTGGAGGAGCGGGGACCTGGAGTTTTCTCTAGGAACGGAGGTGCTGGCAGGTGCCCTCTTTCTTGCTCTCTAGCTGGCAGGGTGCTGCTGGGAGCCACTGCGGACACGCTCCATCGACTTTGCTAGCACCATTCACTGCCCTGCAGACCACCCCACCCCAGCACTCTGGCACATGCAGGGGGCAGCGTTGGCCCAGACCGGAGCCCCTCCAAGGGGACTCCCGGGGAGGGGGCGGCAGGCCCAGTCACAACAGGAAGGCATATGCGGCCCACACAGGAGACATCCCTGGAGCTGCTGGGTCTGGTGACCACAGTGCAGCTACGGAAAGCTACCGCTTTCACGACCAGGAGATACAGCTGACTCACCTAAATACATAGAAACAAACACACATTTCTTCTTACTTGAAGAAATAATAGCTAAAAACTTCCCTAAGTTGGGGAAGGAAACGCATCCAGCTCCAGGATGCACAGAGAGCCCCAAATAAGATGAACCCAGGGAAGTCCACATCTAGACATAATAATTAAGATGTCAAAGATTAATGATAAAAAAAATCTTAAAATCAGCAAGAGAAAAGCAAAAAGTTACAAACAAGGAAAACCGCACAAGGCTATCAGCCGATGGTTTCAGCAGCAACGTTGCAGGCCAGAGGGGGTGGGAGGATAGATTTAAAGTGCTAAAAGGAAAAAGTCCTACAACCAAGAATATTCTACCTGGCAAGTTATTCAGAATTGAAGGAGAGACCGTTTCCTAGACAAAAGTTACTGGAGCTCATCAACACTAAATCAGCTTTATAAGAAATGTTAAAGGGACTTTAAAAAATAGTTTATTCATTTTAGAGAGAGAGAGAGACAGAGTGTGTGTGTGTGTGTGTGTGAGAGCGAGCAAGGGAGGGGCAGACAGTGGGAGACAGAGGATCAGCGGCGGGCTTTTCGAGGACAGCAGTAAGCCCAATGCAGGGCTCAGTCTCATAAACCATGAAATCATGACCTGAGCAGAGGTGGGACGCTCAACTGACTGAGCCATTCAGGTGCCCCTAAAGGGACTTCTTTAAGTGGAAACAAAAAGCCAGCCCCCAACTAGAAGAAAATCATGAAAGGAAAAACTTCACTCGTGAAAGCAAACCTGTAGTAAGGATAGATCAGTGGCTTATAAAGCCAGTACAAAGGTTAAAAGACAAAGTAGGAAAGTCAATTATATATTAAAAAATTAGTTAAAGGACACACAGAATAAAAAAAAGATGTAAAATGTGGGGCACTTGGGTGGCTCAGTAGTTTAAGTATCCAATTCTGGATTTTGGCGTAGGTCATGATGTCACATTTGTAAGATCGAGCCCTGTGTTGGGATCTGTGCTGACAGCATGAAGCCTGTTTAAGTCTGTCTGTCTCTCTCCCTCCCCCTTCTATCCCTCCATTTACTCCTCTCCCTTACTCACACTTTGAAAATAAAGAAACATTAAAAAAAACGTAAACTATGATGTCATACACATAAGACGTGGAGGGAGGGAGTAAAAAGGTAGTGCTTTTAGCTTGTTCAAACTTTGGTTTGAACTTAAGAGACCGCTATATAGACAGGATGCTACATGTAAACCTCATGGTAATCACAAATGAAAAACCTGTAATAGAGATACAAAAAAGAAAGGAATCCAAGCATAATACTAAAGAAAGTCATCAAATCACAAAGAGAGCAAGAGAAGAAGAAAGGAACAGAGAAAAATTCTAAAAACACTCAGAAAACAAGATGACTTACTTATCAACATTACTTTAAATGTAAATGGACTCAATGTTCTAATCCAAAGACCTAGGAGGGATGCCTGTGTGGCTCAGTCTCAGTCTGTTAAGTTTCCAACTCTTGATTTTCGCTCAGGTCATGATCTCATAGTTCATGAAATTGAGCCCCATGTCAGGCTCTGTGCTAACAGAGAGGAGCCTGCTTGGGATTTTCCATCTTTCTCTCTCCCAAAATAAATTAACATTAAAAAAAAAAAAAGGACATAGGATGACTGAATTGATTTTTAAAAAGATCCATCTCATATGCTGCCTACAGAAGACCCACTTCAGACCTAAAGACACACAAAGTGAGGGGATGGAAAAAGATATTCCATGCAAATGGAAGCGAAAAAAAGTTGCAGTAGCAATACCTCTAAAAAAAAATAGACTAACAAGACCGAGAAGGACATCACGTAATAAGGGCATCTGTCCAACAAGAGGACACAATAGTTGTCCACATTTGTGCACCGAGCACTGGACAACCTAAATACATAAAGCAGATGTTAACAGACGTCAAGGGAGAAAGGGACAATAAAATAGCAGTAGGGGACTTTACAGCACCACCTAAATCAATGGATAAATATCCAGACATAAAAAGAGAGAGGAAACAGTGGCTTTGAGTGACACATTAGACCAGACAGACTTAACAGATGAATACAGGACAATCCATCCACAACCCACAGAATACATGTTCATTTCAGGGGCACTAGAACTATCTCCATGATGGGTCACATTTTGGGTCATAAAACAAGTCTCAGTAAATTTAAGGAAACTGAAATCATATCCAACATCTGTTCTTTTTCTTTCTCTTTTCTTTTGGTTTATTTTTGGGAGACAGGGAGACAGAACATGAGCAGGGGAGGGGCAGAGAGGGAGACACAGAATCCCCAATGCAGGGCTTGAACCCATGAGCCATGAGATCATGATCTGAGCCAAAGTTGGATGCTCAATGAGTGCCTGGAGCCACCTGGGCACTCCTCCAATATCTTTTCTGACCCCTGAAACTAGAAATCAGTTATGAGAAAAAAAAAAAAAACCTGAATAAAACACAAACATGTGGAAACTAAATGACCAATGGGTCAACAAAGCAAAGAGGAAATCAGAAAATACCTTGAGACAAATGAAAATGGAAACACATCAGTTCAAAATCTTTGGGATGCAGCAAAAGCAGTTTTAAGAGGGAAGTTAATGGCAATACAGGCCTCTCCCTCAAGAAACAAACAAAAAAAATCTCCGTCTAAACTTATACCTAAAGGAACTAGAAGAAGAAAAAAAAACAAAGCTCAAAGTTAATAGAAAGAAGGAACTAATAAAGATCCAAGCAGAAATAAATGAAATAAAGACTACAAAAATTGAGCATGAAACTAAGGCCTGTTTCTTTGAAAAGATAAAGTTGGTAAACCTTTAACCAGATACCTCAAGAAAAAAAGACGACTCAAAGTCAGAGGAAAAATTATAATGGACACCACAGAGATATAAAGGATTATAAAAGACTACTACCAAAAATTATACACCATCAAATTAGACAACCTAGAAGAAATGGATAAATTCCTAGAAACATACAATCTTCGAAGACTGAATGAGAAAAAAATTAGAAAATAGACTGATGACTAGTAATGAAGTGGAATCAACCATCAGAAAACTCACAACAAACAGAAGCTCAGGACCAGATGTCTTCACAGGTGAATTCTACCAAACATTTAAATTAAAAAAAAAAATTTTTTTTTTTTTTGAGAGACAGAGACAGACAGCTTAAGCAGGGGAGGGTCAGAGAGAGAGGGAGACACAGAATCTGAAACAGGCTCCAGGCTCTGAGCTAGCCAGCAGCGCAGAGCCTGACGCGGGGCTCAAACCCACAAACCGTGAGATCATGACCTGAGCTGAAGCCAGACGCTTAACCGACTGAGCCACCCAGGCGCCCCTCTACCAAACATTTAAAGAAGAGTAGTCACCTGTCCTTCTCAAACTATTCCAAAAATTAGAAGAAGTCGATGCTGCAAAATTCATTCTGTGAACCCAGCATTATCCTGATACCAAAGACAGACACTAAGGGGGGGAGGGAGGAAATTACACACCAATATCGTTGAGGAACACAGATGCAAATCCTCCACAAAATATTAGTAAACTGAATTCAACAATACATTAAAAGCACCATTTACCACCATCAAGTGGGATTTATTTCAGGGATGTAAGGTAGTTCACAAATTATCCAAAAATCAATCAAAGTAATATATCACATTAATAAAATGAAGGATAAAAAATCATATTCTCTTGATACAGAAAAAGTATTTGACAAAATTCAACACCCATAATTACAAAAACTCTCAACAAAGTGGGCCTAGAGGGAACATACCATACCTAGACATAATAAAAGTCATCTTTACAAACCCACCGCTTATGTCATATTCAACAGTGAAAGGCTAAAGAGCATTTCCTCTAAGACCAGAAACAAGACAAAGGTGTTGACTTCTATGCAGCACGGTATGGGAAGTCCTAGCCACAGCAATGAGACAAGAGAAAAAAGAGGCATCTATTATATTAAGGCTGCTTGGGTGGCTCAGTCAGCTGAGCGTCCCAGTCTGGATTTCACCTTGGGTCATGATCCTGGGGTCGTAGGATTCTGCCTCTTTTCCCCTTTGTCCCTCTCCCCCAGTTGTTCTTCCTCTCTCTTAAGGAAAAAAAAAAAGGGGCATCCAGATTGCTAAGGGAGAAGTACAAGTTTGCAGATGGCATGATACTATATATAGAAAATCCTAGAAACCCCACCAAAAGAAAACCCACTAGAATAAATGTGTTAAGTTGCAGGATACAAAATATATAGAAATCCGTCCTGTTTCTATATACCAATAACAAACTTAACAAAAAGAAGTTAAGAAATCATCCCATTTGCAGTGGCATCAGAAAAAATAAAATACCTAGAAATAAATGTAACCGAGGCACTCAAAGAACCTATACACTGAAAACTGTAGACAACAATGAAAGAAATTGAAGATGACACAATTAGATGGAAAGTTACACCACGCTCATGGATTGGAAGAATGTGTTGCAGTGGCCATAGTGCCCAAAGCAATCTACATATTCAGTGCAGTCCCTATCAAAATGCCAAAAGCATTTTTCACAAAACTAGAAACTTGTAGGGAACCAGAGAGGACCCTGAATACCCAGTGCCGAGTCTTGGGAAAGAACGAAGCTGGAGGTATCACAATTCCAGATTTCAAGATCTACCACAAAGCTACAGTAACTGAAACAGTGTGGAATTGGCCCAGAAGCAGACACACAGATCAACGGAACAGAACGGAGAAGCCAGATAAATAAGACCACACTTACATGGTCAATTAATCTATGACAAAGCAGGCAATAATATACAATGGGGAAGAGACGTTCTCTTCAATAAGTGGTGTTAAAACGGGACAGCTACATGGAAAAGAATGAAACTGGACCACTCTCGGACACCAGGCACAGAAATAAGCTGAAAGTGAATTAAAGACCTACGGCCTGTAAAACTCCTAAAATCCAGGCAGAAAACTCTTTTCTCGTGGGCCTTAGCACTGTTTTTTCTGGATCTGTCTACTCAGGCAAGGAAAACAAAAGCAAAAATAAACCAGTGAGACTACATCAAACTAAAAAGCTTTTGCACAACCAAAGAAATCATCAAATAAAATGAAAAACAACCACTGAATTCATACAACTCAAACACCAAAAAACAATCTGATTTTAAAAATGGGCAGAAGACCCAAATAGACATTTTCCCAAAGACATACAGATGCCCAGCACCACTCATCAGGGAAATGCAAATCAAAACCGCAACAAGATATCACCTCACCCCAGAATGACTAGCATCAGAAGACAAAAGGAGCATGTTGTCAAGAGTTTGGAGAATAAGAAAACCTCATGCAGTGTGGGTAGGAGTGCATACTGGTGCAGCCACTGTGGAACCAGTATGGAGGTTCCTCAGAAAAATTTAAAAAAGGAAATACCGTACAATCCAGTAATTCCACTTTTGGGCATTTATCCAAAGAAAATGAAAACACTAATTCAAAAAAATCTATGCACCCCTGCGTTTACTGTAGCCTTATTTACAAGAGCCAAGATACAGAAGCAGCCTAAGTATCATCTACTGATAGATGAATGGATAAAGAAAATAATGTGATCTATACAATGGAACACTACTCAGCCGTAGAAAGCATGGCATCTTGCCATTTGCAGCAACATGGGTGGACCTGGAGGGTATTATGTTACATGAAATAGGTTAGAGAATAACAAATACTATGTGAGTTCGCTTAGATGGAGAGTCTAAAAACCAAAACAAATGTACAAAATAGAAATAGACTCAAGTATACAGAACGGGTGGTTGCCAGCAGGTGGGGGGTGGGGGGCGGAACAGCCGAAGGAGATAAGAGTGCACATTCCCAGTTAACCGTCACGGGGATGAAGAGAACAGCACAGGGAGTGTAATCAATATGGATGTAACTTTGTTCGGTGACAGATGGTAACTAACTGTACTGTGGTAAGCATTTGCCAGGGCATATAACTGCCAAATCACTGTGTTGTACAACTGAAACTAATATAATCACTGTAGGTCAAGTCTATACTTAAACTAAAAGGTTAAATTTTAAAACATCAGTGAAATAAAGCATCCTCTTTTTCCCATGCTGAAATCCAAACTCATTCCTGTTCCAAGTTTTTCTCTTAGCATAATGGAGGGAACATTTTGGGTAAGAAAACTGCAAAGTTTAAGGGAAGAGCTTGCTTCAGTCCTGGCTAGTTCTAGGTGCTCACCCAATGGCTCTATTTCCCTCTCTTTTGACGTCATTCCCAACTTCCTGTATGTGGTTGCAAAGGCATCACCAACAACTAGAAGCATTCACTGCTCTTTCAGCTGATCCCCAGGCAAAGACACTGTTTTGTTGTTGTTTTACCAAGAGCATCAACCCAGAGTCCCGTGGATGCTTCTGATTGGCCTGGCTTGGGTCACATGCTCACAGGTGGTGGGCGGGGGGAATAAGACCTCATTACTGGCTAGACCTGAGTCACATGCCATCTCTGGAGGCATAACCTATGTTACACCTTGGTTTTGGGGGTGGGGGCAAGGATAACAGCTCTGAGATAGGATTCCTATGCTGTATAATTCACCCATTTAAGAGGGGCAATTCAGTGATTTTCGGTGTATTCACAGAGTTACGCCACACTTTTATCACCCCAAAAAAACTCCTGCCCATTAGCTACCTTCACTGACTCCACCCCTATCCCAGGCAACCATCCTTTTCTATGAATGTACCTGTTCTGGACATTTCATATAAATGGAATCTAGGGATGTGGTCTTCTGGAACTGGCTTCTTTGATGTTCGCAAGGGTCCTCCATGTTGCCGTGTGTGACCTTGGCTTTCAAGGGCTTCGAGGATCTGCTGGCTCCGGCCCCCCTTAGGCTGCTCTGCCCCGTCCCTGCTCTATTCCACGTGAGGCACGCAGGGACCCAGACCCTTTGCGCTCAGGTCAGGACCAGAAGGTGCTGCAGACTGGACACTCGATGCACATGCTCTGGGGTCAGGGCCAGTAAAACTGCCACCTCAGTGTTTCACAGGAAAGCCACCCCGCGTGGCGGACAAGCGTTTTTCAAGCCGCTTGCTTCCACTGGAATAAATAAGTGTGAGTTTTATCTTTGGTTAAAATGGGCCTTGCATTTTCCGGGGATAATCCCAGTTGCAAAACTTGTGCGCGCCCCCTGCTCCCTCCTGTCACCGTTAAGCGGAGCCCCACGCGATCCCTGTGTGGCTGTCCCTCCAGGAGAGCGAAGAGGAGCTTTACTCCTCGTGCCGCCAGCTGCGACGGCGGCAGGAAGAGCTCAACAACCAGCTGTTCCTGTACGACACGCACCAGAACTTGCGCAACGCCAACCGGGACGCCCTCGTCAAAGAGTTCAACGTCAACGAGAACCAGCTCCAGCTCTACCAGGAGAAGTGCAACCGGAGGTAGGCCAGCCCCGCCCCGCCCCGCAGCCCCCAGGGCATCCCGCGGGCCAGGCCTCGGGAAGCCCCCTCCCACCCCTGCCTTTAGAAATCCCTTTCGGGGGCCCTGGGTGACTTAGTTAAGCGGTTGACTTCGCTCAGGTCATGATCTCACTGGTTTTTGAGTTCGAGCCCCAGGTCGGGCTCTGTGCTGACAGTTTGGCGGAGCCTGGAGCCTGCTTCAGATTCTGTGTCTCCCTCTCTCTCTGCCTCTCCCACTTGTGCTATCTCTCTCAAAATAAATGGACATTAAGGAAAAAAAAAAAAACAAAGAAATCCTTTGGTCCCTCAGCCCTAGGGATCTTTGCTGAATAAATTCACTTAGAGTAATTATCTTAAGCCTCTGCACCTTCCCTAAGTCAAATTGTCACCACTAGGAGGACACTTCGCTCTAATAGTGACCCCTGCCTCCTAGAGAACCCTACGGAGTTCCCACTGTCCTGTGGTTCTGAACTGGGGCGGACCCCCACCCCAGCCCCACCCCCAAGGCTGGCTCCTGGTTGTGCTACAGACTTAACCAGTGGGGAGGCAGCCAGGTGCGCCTGATGGTCCTGCTCAACAAAGAACTATCCAGAAACCAGTGCCAGGAACAGCCTCCAAGGGGAACCAGAGTACAGACTCCTTCCCGTATTATTGTCACTCCACCCTCACTGTGGCCCCGGCGCAGAGGTTCAGAGACGTCACCTGTCTTGCTGGGAGGCCCCCGTCACCTCTCAGCCCTGTTCCGTCGAGCCACGAATGCCCTGCAGGGCGTAGGTAGAGAAAGGTTACCCTGCTCTCTGCACACGGCCTGTGTCGGAGTCTAACACATGGCCGTGAAATCTGTTTTGTTTCAGGTTAAGAGAGAAGAGAGTCAGCAACAGCAGGTTTTACTCATAGACGCTGGGGTTCGCGTGCAAGCGGGCCGTGCGTGCGTGTGTTCACGTGTGGGAGGATGTCCTCTCGTCAGACCCCGGGGACATGCTCATCTGTGATGCCACTGTCCCGTCAAGCCTGGCATCAAGAGGACACTTTTGAAGACCCACCTGGCATGACCTGGGGTGACTTCCTGCTGTTTTCATCTCGGACAGTTTCTTAACTTATATTTTCTATAGAGGATCATAAAAACGTGTTTCCTCGTTTTTTTGGCCTCTCGTGTTCCCAACCTCCTTGAATAAAAGCAGTGAAAATCTTGATCCGTTAGACCTTCTCTGCCCGACCCGTACCGTGTGCGGGATCCCCTTTCCAGCCTCTAAAGACCCAAGTAATCGACTTCCATGGAAGATGAGCCTGATTCGTAAGGATTATTATTATTATCATTAGATTCGGAAAAGGACTTTAACTAAAGGGCAAACAAAACAGCCCCATGAGTAAGGCCATCGGATCTCACCCGCGCCCCGCCCCCCTGCACATCTGCCCGGCTTCTCTGCCCCGGGTCAGGGGGCTCAGCCCAGCACTGACCCCAGACCCACCGCCGTACCGGACAGGTGGCCGGGGGACAAGCTCCAGTCCGTGGTGGAGACTTGCTTTGGGACTGGAGTTCCTGGGGGCCCCTTGGATTTAGACAGTGTGACGGAGAGACCAGAGACCCGCTGCAGGCTCAGCCAGCTTCTTACTCACCCCTGCTCTGCCCGCCCGTGAGCCGGCTGTAGCTTTCCACAGGCAAGAGGTCATTTCCTGATTTAAAATAGTGATCAGAATTCAGCTCTCTGTGTCTGTCCCGCTTTGTGGAGCAGCGAGCTAAACCTTAAGCTGCAGAAGACGACAGAAAGTCCTACCTACAGTCATCCCCAAAGACGCAGACCCCCCTGGGGCAGCGTGACGCTCCTCCACACCTTGGCATTCAGTGGAATGACGTGGACAGTGAGAGAGGTTAATATGGCGTTTTAAAGACAAAGACAGCATTGGGGTGGAGAATGTGACTCAGTCGAGTCACAACTTGGTCGGAGGGACCTGAGAGCAGACTTAGAGAGGGGAGGGGTAATTTCGAGGAAAGGAAAATGTGTCTGGAGAGAACAGACGAGCAGGGGTTTGGTGGATTACAGGTTGGAGATGGATCCTACAACCCCGTTCGGGCTCAGCCCGCATGTGTTACTGCTGCCAGGCTGTGTCTGATCACAAGACTCAACGCCTTCATTCATACCTCAGGGTTCCGAGCACTGTCGCCAAGGTCAGGGGTATCATGGAAAAAAAAAAAAATTAAGGCGGGGGGAGCCATGGGTACTGCGCTCATGGACCATATCTGTGAGCTTCTGGAAGACTCCCATTCTGCCTTCCCCGAAGCCAGGAGCACGCGTGACGGCAGCCTGAGGAGGTGGGCGGTTCTCTTGCAACATCACTTAGTGATTCTTCCCACTGGAGGTGCTAATTTATCTGGCGGGTCAGCAACCGAGTGCAGAATATTCCCGATGGTGGCAAGTGGTCCAAGCAACATTGAATAAAGGGGAGACGCAAAGGCACTGAGCTGAGTGCTGCCGGGAAGGAACTTTCAGACTGTGTAACCTTTCCCCATCAGCCACTGGCCAGGTGGCCACTGGAGTCTAATTATTGCACCCCCAGCCCCACCTCCAGGTCCCTTTTGCCTCCATCATATCTCTACTCTGTAAGGCTCAAGTGCTGCCGTCATTTCCCCCCTTTTCAGCTCAGGGGTGAGTAAAAGACATAAACCTTTCCACTCCACTCCAGTTAAAAGCCAAAAAGCAAAGGCCTAGGTCCCCTTTCTGCTTAAAATGGATTTTTGGCTAGTGTGTCAAACAAATTAAGACCGGGTGGCACAGAAAGCAGAAACTGAGCATCTTCTCAGCTGCTGCTGCTAAGATCCATACCCAGCCACACCCGTGCAGAGAAAGCAGCCACGTGAAGTGAGGGGTATGCTATAAACGGTGCTGGGAACTTTCCCTAAAACCGCCTCCTCCTAGGTGCTGCAGTGACTTGAATCCACCGTTAGAGAGTATTTGCTTTGGCTTCTACATTTTTTTATATTAAAAATTTTTTAGATGTTTGTTTATTTTTGAGAGAGACAGAGACAGAGTATGAGCAGGGGAGGGGCATAGAGAGAGGGAGACACAGAATCCAAAGCAGCTCCAGGCTCTGACCTGTCAGCACAGAGCCCTATGCAGGGCCTGAACTTACATACCGTGAGATCATGACCTGAGCTGAAGTCGGATGCTTAACGGACTGAGCCACCCAGGCGCCCCACCATTCTCTGCTTAATAGGGTAACACGCAAATCTCATGGAGAGAAGGTGATCCTAGGGTCCTCGGAAGAAAGACACAGAGAAGGAAAGTGAAGGGCACAGGGGACCTCACTACTCTTGGACAGCCCAGAGGCCACATAATCTAAAAGTATAGATTATCTAGCCGAGATTGGGGCTTTCCAGTCCCGGAATGAGTGCAGCCAGTGCAGGCTGAGCGGGACAGGGATCGGAGCATCCGGAGAGACCGCGGCCGCAGGACGGACCGAACCACGACTGCGCACGTGACCCGTTGTTTTCATTTACCGTTTCTCTGGGTTCATCATTTAGCGTGGCAGTTACGTTGCGGGGGGGAAAATAAAGAGGGGAGGCTGGGTACCTCGTTAGAGTTGGGGACACTCGGGTTGCGTGAAGTTAAATCATCTCCCTGCTGTGAAACCTGGGTGTTCTACCGTGCACCGTAAGGCGGGAGTCGAGTATCACATCTCCCAAATCAGACCTCCGAGCCCTTCTGCCGAGGGATATTTCAAGGGACCTGGCGCGCGGGGCGCCCGTTGGCGGGCCGCTGCTGCATCGAGAAGGCAGCCGGCGACACAATCTCATAATTGATATACTTTAAAGTAAAGACTTAGTGAAATACAATCTAGGTTTAAGCCCCCAAGGCCAATGGTCTTCACACTGGGCCAGCCTTACCCCAATGGCCTACCACAGCTTCCCAAGAAATATGCAGGCTGAACTCGTTTTAGGGGGTCAATTTCCGGATCCCTACCTTCCTGTTATACTCCTTCTGGTGACTCACCTGCCTCAGAAAATGCCTTTTGCTCTCCTCACAAAAGAAAGCGCCTCTTTCCACATAGACTTAAACGGTAGAGCATGATTCAGGGTATACAATTCAAAATAGGAGTGTTTGCAAAGTGAAAGGCTCTTAACAATAGGGCACAAGCCCTTCTGTGATTCAGGTGGCTCTCAATTTTTTGATTTCAATAAATTTGAAGGAACACCCAAGATTTCTTGAGTATTTTAGCCTGTAATTCTGAAGGACTTGGAGGAGTTCAGCTCTTGTGCTATCACAAACCTCCTTCTATTCCTGCCTCCTTATCTGTGCGGAGCAAAGGATTGCCACCACCTCCACATAGAAAGTTGAAAAGGGGGAACAAAACGACTACTGTGGCCGTTCCAACAAAGGTAACATTCAGCTACACAGAAACGAAGTAGCTGGGGCGGGGGGCGGGGGGCGGCGGGAGGGTGGGCGGTAAAGCTTTCTTCAACATTAAGTGATACATCGCCAAATTTTACTACGTTTAATAATTTACTAAAATGTGTACATTGTTTATTGACCAGGTTCAATCCAGAAGAAAGTTTCAAATACACAGAGCCTTAATGGTGATAGGGTGTTATCTAGTTCTGTTACAAATATGCCAACAAGCAACATAAAAGAGAAAAATCTTTAGGCTGGGGGCGCCTGGGTGCTCAGTTGGTTGAGCGTCCAACTCTTGATCTCAGCTCAGGTCCTGATTATCATCAGGGTCAGTGGTTCACGCCCGAGTTAGGCTCTGTGCGGGGCATGAAGCCTACTTTAAGAAAAGTATACATATATTTATGTATAGGTCTCATTAGGCTAAAATGCTGAAGGGAAGTGGAGTAAAAATATAAATTGAAGGAGTAAAAGGAAAAAAGCGTGGCATCTCCTACCGTTAAAAATTACCCTATTCCTGTGATTTTTTTCCCAAAGGGTGACAGTGCCTATCAACTACTATATTTAGAGCCTCTAACTAAACCTAGAGGATCATAACCATTTAATTTAAAGACGCAGTATCTGCAATGCACAGGCAGCTTAGATCCTTTCCAACTATTTATGAACAACAATTTTAGACGACAGAGTAGAAATGCGCAGGGGGATACTTAGGTTTACAAAATTCACTGGAGAGGTCTCTGAGCCGTCAATTTAAGATGCTTGACGCAGGGCCACTAAATGATGTGTTGCACTTGGATCCAAGAAGAATGGCGAAGAGGGGGCCTTAGTCCTTTTGACTTTTAAATGAATGAAGCTAACTTTCTACTTGAGCGACTGCTGAATTTATTGAGACACCCTAAGAAGCCATACCCTGGCCAACGGAAAGTGGATTACGAAATATGCAGAATGACAAAACTGGCATTTGAAAAACATTCAGCGTTTCGTCTCAGGCCCTTTCCTTCCTAAAATATTTTCTTCTCAAAGAGCCGGATGGACAATGACCCCATCTCGGAGAAATCTCTACATTTCTTATTTTCCAATAGGCTTGAAAAAGCTGCATTTGTAAACTTGTTTTCCATTATTAAAGCTTAATTTATTTTTTATATACAGTGTGTGCTTTGTGTACATAAAAAATCATGTGAATGAGTCACGCAAATACTGGCTATTGTTAATGTGAAAATCAAATGGTTATAAAAAAATAAAAATTTGGTCTGAGTGAATACAGCAATCTGCTCAGGGCTTTTTTTTTGTCTTTTTAATGCTATTCACTTTTTTCCTCCCCTATAGGACAATAAATACTTCAGCCATGATATTGGTACAATTACAGTTTTTAAAGATGTGTTTTTCTGGGGCACCTGGGTGGCTCAGTCAGTTGAGCCTCTGACTTCAGCCCAGGTCATGATCTCACATTCGTGAGTTCGACCCCTGTGTTGGGCTCTTGTGCTGACAGCTCGGAGCCTGGAGCCTGTTTCCAATTCTGTGTCTCCCTCTCTCTCTCTCTCTCTGCCCCTGCCCACTCATGTTCTGTCTCTCTCTGTCTCAAAAATAAATAAAACATTTAAAAAATTTTTAATGTGTTTTTCTATCCTGTTACACTTTTCTCTAGATTACTGATCTATCTTCCTTACATGTCATTGCCATGACGTTATTATAAGCACCTGTATTTCTCAACTGCAGGACAGGGCATGTTAGAATCGTCATTCTGTCTTCTTGCCACGGACGTATGGTACACAGGAAGCCATGCTGTGTATCCCAGGACTGTCCCACTCCCACCCCTCAGCCACTGATTGATTAGTCATCCTTGTCCAAAAACTCAAGGACAGTCTATGACAACCCCCTGCATTTTTTTTCTTTTTTAAAGAACTTACAGTTTGGCCTACTTTATTTTTTAAATAGAATTTATCGTTAAGCTAACATTCAGTGTCTACAACGTGCTCCTGGCTTCAGAAGTAGATTCCCATGATTCATTGCTTACATACAACACCCAGTGCTCGTCTGAACATTCGCCTTCCTCCATGCCCATCCCCCCCACCTCCCATAAACCCTCAGTTTGTTCTCTGTATTTAAGAGTCTCTTAGGGTTTTCCTCCCTCTCTGTTTGAAACTATGTATTTTTCCCTTCCCTTCCCTCATGGTCTTCTGTTAAGTTTCTCAAATTCCACACATGAGTGAAAACATATGGTATCTATCTTTCTCCGACTGATTTATTTCACTTAGTATAATACCCTCCAGTTCCATCCACACTGTTGCAAATGGCAGGATTTCATTCTTCCCCACGGCCAAGTAGTATTTCGTTGTATCTATAAACCACATCTTCTTTGACCTTTCATTAGTCGAGGGACATTTAGGCGTTTTCTATAATTCGGCTTTTGATGAAAGTGCTGCTGTAAACACTGGGGTGCATGTGCCCCTATGCATCAGCACTCCTGTATCCTTTGGATACATTCCTAGTAGAATTACCCTGTGACCCACTACTGGCACTATTTTTAATTTTTTGAGGAACATCTACACCGTTTTCCCGAGTGGCTGTACCTGTTTGCATTCCCACCAACAGTCCAAGAGGGTTCCTGTTTCTCCACATCCTCCCCAACATCTGTTGTTTCCGGAGTTGTTCATGGCAGCCACTCTGACCGGCGTGAGGTGGTATCTCTTCTGCCCATTTCTTCACTGGATTATGTTTTTCAGGTGTGGAGTTTGGTAAGTTCTTTATAGATTTTGGATACTAACGCTTTATCCCATATGTCATTTGCAAATATGTTCTCCCATTCCATTGGCTGCCTTTTAGTTTTGTTGAAGTGCAGAAGCTTCTTATTTTGATGAGGCCTCAATAGTTCATTTTTGCTTTTTTCCCCCCTTGCCTTCAGAGACAAGTCGAGTAAGAAGTTACTACAACTGAGGTCAAGGAGTTGTTGCCTATTTCCCCCTCTAGGGTTTTGATGATTTCCTTTAGGTCTTTCATCATCTATTTTGAGTTTATTTTTGTGTCTGGCATAAGAGAGTGGTCCAGTTTCACTCTTCTATATGTTGCTGTCCACAATCTCCCAGTACAAGACTGTCTTTCTTCCGTTGGATATTCTTTCCAGCTTTATCAAAGATTAGTTGGCCATACAGACCAGATTGTGGTCCAATTCTGGGTTCTCTATTCTATTCCATGGGTCTGAGTGTGTCTGTTTTTGTGCCAGTACCATACTGTCTTGATGACAGGTTTGTAGTAGAGGCGAAAGGCCGAGATTGTGATGCCTCCCGCTTTGGTTTTCTTTTTCAACATTCCTTTGGTTATTTGGGGTCTTTTGTGGTTCCAAACAAATTTTCGGATTATTCATTCTAGCTCTGAGAAGAACGCTGGTGCAATTTTGATGGGGATCGCATTGAATGTGTAGATTCCTTTGGTAATATTGACATTTTAACAATATTTGTTCTTCCAGTCCATGAGCACGGAATGTTTTTCCATTTCTTTGTGTCTTCTTCAATTTCTTTCATATGTTTTCAGCATACAGATCCTTTACATCTTTGGTTAGGTTTATTCCTACGTTTTTAAGGTTCTTGGTACAATCATAAATGAGGTCAATTTCTTGATTTCTCCTTCTGTTACTTCATTATTGGGGTACAGAAATACAAGCAATGTCTGTACATTTTTCTATCCTGCGAACTTGCTAAATTCAGGTATTTGTTCTAGCAGCTTGTTGGTGGAGTCTTTCAGGTTTTCTGTGTAGAGTATCATGTCATCTGTGAAAGTGAAAGTTTGACTTCTTTGCCAACTCGGGTGCCTTTTATTTCATTTTGTTGTCTGACTGCTGGGGCTAAGATCTCCAACACTACGTCAAACACCACTGGTGGGGCCGGACATCCCTGTCGTGTTCCCAGTCTTGGGGGAAAGCTCTCAGTGTTTCCCCATTGAGGGGGATATAAGCTGATGGCCTTTCATATATGGCTTCTATGATGTTAAGATGTGTTCCTTCCATCCCGACTTTCTTTAGCGTTTTTATTAAGATGCTGTATTTTGTCAAATGCATCTTTTGCATCTATTGACAGGATCTCATGGTTCTTATCCCTTCTTCTGTTAACGTGATGTATCACAGTGATTGAAAACGGAGCCAGCCCTGCAGCCCAGGAATGAAACCCACTTGATCGTGGTGAATAATCCTGTTCCTATACTGCTGAGGGGGAGCGGCAAGATGGCGGAGACGTAGGGAGCTCTGAAATCTCAGCCCGCCCCAGCTATCAAACTGGGAAGAATTAAAAGCCACAATATCCTGATCTCCAAGAACGGCGGTGCACGCATAGACTCCTTATTGCTAACAGCCTCATGGATGCCTGAGTGAGTGCGAACTGGGACCGGAGACTCTGGGGAAGGGAGCGCCAGGCCCTCGGCCGCGTGTCCAGAGGCCGCCCAGAACCGCCGTGCAGGGCGGCGCGGGGACAGCCGTGTAGCGCGGAGAGCCAGGGGAGGAGACGGAGAGACTGAAAATGCACTAGAGTGATCTCTGGAGCGGGGAGGCCTCAGCCCGCACGGAGAGCCACAGACATGCCCGTTGTAGCCGCCGGGCGCGGGGAGAGAACTCTGTGCCCCTCGGCGGGCTCGTTCTCCCGGCCCGCAGCCCGCTGACTCCAGGCGGAGCCCGGGAAAGGGGCCCCCAGCCCCCTTACTCAATCCCGGCCAGAAAGCCGCCCGCCTGCGGGGATCCTAACTGTGGCGGCAGCAGCAAAGTGCGTGGACTAGGACTGAGAAACCTGGCGGAGCTTAGAAAACTGAAGCAATCTGACCCGCCCGGGGCGCGGGGAGGTCGGACTAAAGACTGGCTGCCAGCACGTGGTCCGAGGGGGGCTGGGGCGCCACCATTCTACCCCCCCAACCACTAAGGCGGGGCCTCAGAGAGCAGCCCCTGAGACCCCACCTACTACACAAGCCACGCCCATCCGCCATGGAGAGCTGCTTTTTAAATTATTTTTATTTTTTAATTTTTTCCTGTTTTATCTTTTCTATTTTCCTTTTTCCTTCTTTTCTCCCTTTCCCCCCTGGAGTCTGGGAAAGACCAACCTTTACGCACGGCTGTGATTAGATCGACTCTTACCAACCAGATATATTTTCCCCTATCTCATCCTTCTCTCTCCCCTCGGCAGGGTTTATGCTCTCAGACTGCCCTTTATCTTTTGCTGTTTGTGTACCCCCCACCCCCAACCCCGCCTTCTTTTCTTCCTTTCCTCTCTTTTCTTTTCTGTTCTTTTTTTAGTTTCCCCTATTGGTTTGCTTGTTTACTTAATCTGTCTGTTAGTTTGTGTGCTTTTGTTCCCTGTGTGTTTGTCTGTTTTCCTTTGCAGGGCTACCTCAAGAAACAAGCCAAAACTCACATGGTGGACAGTCCCAAATATCACTGAGTAGGGAAAAAATTAATCAGAGGCTTAACAAGAGAAACCAAGAGACACCATTAAAAGAACATCTCTTGAAACGACAGGCCCTGGACAAAGAGTCTCCTTTAATAGATCAATACTAACAGGCGCACAGTGCAGAACAAGCTTTTAAAACTGACAAGAGACGGAAAGCTGGCCAAAATGATGAAACTGAAGAACTCTCCTCTAAAGAAATTCCAGGAAGAAATCACAGCTACAGAACTGCTCAGAACAGACACAAGCAACATAACTGAACAAGAATTGAGAACAATTGCCATAAAATTAATCACTGGGCTTGAAAAAAGCATAGAAGCCATCAGAGAAGATATTGATACAAAGACTAGGAACCTTCAAAATAGCTGTGACGAGTTAAAAAATGCTATAAATGAGGTGCATAATAAAATGGAGGCTGCCATTGTATGGATTGAAGAGGCAGAGAGGAGAATAGGTGAATTAGAAGACACAGTTATACTAAAGAGGAAGCCGAGAAAAAGAGAGAAATTGATACCAGAGCGTGGAAGGAGAATTCAAGACCTGAGTGATACAATCAAACGTAATAATATCTGTATTATAGGAGTTCCTGAAGAGAAAGCAAGACAAAAAGGTCCAGAAGGGATGCTTGATCAAATTATAGCACAAAACTTCTTTAATCTGAGGAAAGAAGAAGACACTGAAATTCCAGAGGCACATTGAATTCCCCTAAGACGTAACATAAACCGACCGTCAGCACGACATATCATAGTGAAACTGGCAAAATATAAAGACAAAGAGAGACTTCTGAAAGCAGCTAGGGAGAAAAGGACCCTCACATACAAAGGGAAACCTATCACAGTGGTTACAGACCTATCTACTGAAACTTGGCAGGCCAGAAAGGAATGGCAGGAAATCTTCAATGTGATGAACAGGAAAAAATATGCAGCCAAGAATTCTTTATCCAGCAAGGCTATCATTCAAAATGGAAGGAGAGATAAAGGTTTTCCTAAGTAAATAGATTTTGAGAGAATTCATCACCACCAAACCAGCCCTATAAGAAATCCTAAGAGGGACTCTATGAGGGAAATGTAGCAAGGAATATAAGACACCAAAGACATTAATACAAACATGAACTCTACAGAGAACACAATGAATCTAAACCCACATTTTTCAATAGTAACACTGAATGTCAATGGACTGAATGCTTCAATCAAACGACACAGGGTAGCAGAATGGCTAAAAAACTAAAATCCATCTATTTGCTGCCTACAAGAGACTCACCTTAGACCTGAAGACACCTTCAGATTGAAAGTAAGGGGATGGAGAAATATTTATCATGCAACTGGAAGTCAGAAGAAAGCTGGAGTAGCCATACTTATATCAGACAAACTGGACTTTAAAGTAAAGGCAGTAACAAAAGATGAAGAAGGATGTTATATAATAATTACAGGGTCTCTCCATCAGGGAGAGCTAACAATTATAAACATCTATGTGCCGAATTCGGGAGCACCCAAATACATAGAACAACTAATCACAAACAGAAACAATCTCATCGATAAGAATGGGCTCATTGCAGGGGACTTTAGTACCCCACTGACAACACCGGATAGGTCAGCCAGACAGAAAATCACTAAAGAAACAAAGGACCTGAATGGCACATCGGAACAGATGGAATGAACAGATATATTTAGAACTCTGCATCCTGAAGCTATGGAATTAATTTTCTTCTCGAGTTTGCATGGCGCATTCTCCAAGCTAGATCACATACTGGGTCATAAAACAGCCCTCCATAAATACAAACGGATTGAGATCATACCATGCACACTTTCAGATCACAATGCTATGAAACTCGAAATCAACCACAGGAAAAAGCCTGAAAAACCTCCAAAAATGTGGAAGTTAAAAACCACCCTACTGAAGAATGATTGGGCCAATCGGGCAATTAGAGAAGAAATTTAAAAATATATGGAAACAAATGAAAACAAAAATACAACAATCCAAACTCTCTGGGACGCAGCAAAGGCAGTCCTATGAGGAAAGTTTATTGCAATCCAGGCCTATTTCAACAAACTAGAAAAAGCGCAAACTCAAAACCTAACAGAGCATCTAAGGAAACTAGAAAGGGAGCAGCAAGAGCACCCCAAACCCAGCAGCAGCAGAGAAATCATAAAGATCAGGGCAGAAATAAATAATATAGAACCCAAAAAAAACACTATTGAACAGATGAAACCAAGAGTTGGTTTTTTGAAAAAATAAACAAAATTGACAAACCTCTAGCTAGGCTCCTCAGAAAGAAAAGAGAGAACATGCAAATAGACAAAATCATGAATGAAAATGGATTTATTAAAACTGATCCCTCAGAAATACAAGCAATCATCAGCGATTACTAAGAAAAATTATATGCCAACAAACTGGACAATCTAGAAGAAATGGACAAATTCCTAAACACACATGCACTACCAAAATTCAAACGGGAGGAGATAAAAAGTCTGAACAGACCTATAACCAGTGAAGAAATCGAGTCAGTTATCAAAAATCTCCCAATGAATAAAAGCTCAGGGCCTGATGGATTCCCAGGGGAATTCTACCAGACATTTAAAGCAGAGTTAACACCCATCCTTCTCAGGTTATTCCAAAAAATAGAAATAGAAGAAAGACTTCCAGACTCATTCTACAAAGCAAGTATCACTCTGATCCCTAAGCCAGGCAGAGACCCAACAAAAATAGAGAACTATAGGACAATATCCTTGATGAATACAGACGCAAAAATACTAAACAAGATACTAGCAAATCGAACTCAGCAGCATATAAAAAGAATTACCCATCATGATCAAGTGGGATTCATTCCTGGGTCACAGGGCTGGTTCAATATTCACAAATCCATCAATGTGATCCATCACATTAACAAAAGAAAGGAGAAAAACCATATGATCCTGTCAATAGATGCAGAAAAAGCATTTGACAAAATACAGCACCCTTTCTTAATAAAAACCCTTGAGAAAGTTGGGATAGAAGGAACTTAAACATTATTAAAGCAATTTGTGAAAAGCGCACAGTTAATATCATCCTCAATGGGGAAAAAATGAGAGCTTACCCTGAGATCAGGAACATGACAGGGATGTCCACTCTCACCACTGTTGTTTAACACAGTGCTGGAAGTCATGTCATCAGCAATCAGACAACAAAAGGAAATAAAAGGCATCAGAATCAGCAAAGAAGAAGTAAAACTTTCACTTTTTGCAAACGACATGATACTCTGCATGGAAAACCCAATCGACTCCACCAGAAGCCTTCTAGAACTGATCAATGAATTCAGTAAAGTAGCAGGGTACAAAATCAATGTACAGAAATCGGTTGCATTTTTATACACCAAAAATGAAGCAACAGAAAGAGAAATCAAGAAACGGATCCCATTCACAATTCACAAAAAAAAAAAAAAAAAAAAAAAAAAAAAAAAAAAAAAAAAAAAAAAAAAAAAAAACAAACCGTAAAATACCTAGGAATAAACCTAACCAAAGATGTAAAAGACCTGTATGATGAAAACTATAGAAAGCTTATTAAAGAAATTGAAGAAGACACAAAGAAATGGAAAAACATTCTAGGTTCATGGATCGGAAGAATAAACATTGTTAAAATGTCATTATTACCCAAAGCAATCTACACATTCAATGCAATCCCAATCAAAATTGCACCAGCATTCTTCTCAAAGCTAGAACAAACTATCCTCAAATTCGTATGGAACCACAAAACAAACAAACAAAAAAAACCCCCAACAAAACCAACAACAACAAAAACACCCAAATAGCCAAAGTAATATTGAAGAAGAAAACCAAGACAGGAGGCATCAGAATCCCAGACTTTAGCCTTTACTACAAAGCAGTCATCTTCAAGACTGCATGGTATTGACACAAAAACAGACACATAGACCAAGGGAACAGAATAGAGAGCCCAAAACTGGACCCACAAGTGTATGGCCAATTAATCCTGGAGAAAGCAGGAAAAAGTATCTAATGGAAAAAAGACAGTCTCTTTAACAGATAGTGCTGGGAGAGCTGCGCAACATGCAGAAGAATGAAACTAGACCATTTTTTTTTTTAGAATTTTATTTTATTTGACAATAACACTATTTTTTTAACATATGCAATTATTTTCCTTCATTTACAATACAGTAGTTACAATGACACTCCAAACAGAAAAGCAAAGTAAAAAAATCAAAACCCCAACTTCTATTTCATGTAATTAGACTTATACAGAAATTAGAAGGTTAAGTAACAATGAGTTAATCACCTAATTTCGCAGCTATCTGAAGTGGCAATCGTTATTTAGCAGCTTATCTATGATACATTCAAGATAGATGATACAATTTATTACTTGCCTATAAGCTAAAACACAGCCTGCTTAATACCTTTCCTTAAATTCCACCTCTATACTACAATATACTTGAGGTCCATGCAGAAAAGTAGCTACCTTTTATATAGGAAATGGATGATTAAGTCTTTGGTGCTGTAAAAGCAACTTCATTTAAACATAACCACCCCCACCACCATAAAAAG
>PISW01007663.1:0-85711 GCA_004023785.1 Mungos mungo
GACATTATGTATTATATAAATGTAAATATACATAATATAAAATATACAACATACCATACTATACTAAGTAATTCTGTAATATAACATGGAAAGTTATAATAATAAATAATATATTATGTGTTTATATTTTATTTATATTGCATATATTGATATAAGATTATAAGTGTTTTAATATATTAATTCTTCTAGATATAATTTTATAATCTACTATAATTCATTATATATATAATAAATGTGTAATGTAATATATAATCTATAAATATACATTTTATGTAAAATACATAAATACATAATTTTGTAATATAAATATAATATCAATATATTACATCGATTAATATATTAATAATTTATTAATTAATATACTATATTTGTGTTGGTGTAGACATATGTATTAAAATATTTCTATTTCTATGTGTATTTAATACATATTTAATATACATATGTATGTATATGTATATATATGTGTCTACATATATGTATATATAAAACTAATGCCCTCTGAAGCCATCTGCTACAGAGGTGGAATGGGACTAGGAACATAGCCAAAGCAAATTCTAAATATATCGGGCCATTTATGTTCATTTATTTGTCATCTTCCTGGAGCCCCATCTGGCTGTTAGCGCAGCAAACCCCCCCAAAAGTCCCCAAGAGAAACTGGGGTGTTTTGTTTATTGGAACCTCAGAGGAAACATGGTCCTATTCAGTCTCCTGTCAAAGAGCCAAGAGCAAAGGTTGAAGCACCCAGTAAAAGCCAATTCAAACAAAGAGCTTTTATCCTAAAAATTGAAAAAGTTAAGTTCCCAAAGGGACCCCTGCATCAACCACTAAAGCTCATTTGGCAATAGAAATAACCATTCACCAAACAATAAGAAACCTAGAGCAATGGTTGTTGTACAAAACCAAAACAATGCAGCTAATTAGTGTCTCTCCTGTTTGGAAGACAACGGGTGAAATGTGAGCCGAAGACATGATAGGAAGGACAAAAAGAAAAGGAAGAGGAAAAAGAGAATGTTCCCATTTGACCATCAAGCCGTCTTCTTCTACATTCCTTTGTCCCCAGCTGACCAGGCCAAGGAGACCTTCTCCTCCTTCCCTTTCCTTCCCATGAGACACAACACAACCAGCACCAGAGAGTCCGTTACAGTCGGGAGCACCGTGTGTGAGTAAGCTGTGGGAAAAGCACTGGCGGAGAAGCTGAAACTAAGTGTGCACATGGACACCCATATGGCTGAGGAGCTGGCAAGGAAACGGGTGTCACAGATGTGCTAAGGACGAGCAGCTGGATTGTACTTTATCCGGAATTTCCCCTTGCTTGTGCTGAAGGAGCATGTATCGGTTCGCCTCCTCCCTGCTGAGGATGGATGGACTGGGAAAGCGGAGTGGAAATTGAATAGCAGAGCTGGCGTTATCTTGATCAGTTCTCCTTATTTGCCCAAACACAAAGTCTTTCCTTCTTTCTTTTTTTTGTAATAAAATATGTGGACCACAAAAGTCATCATTTAAATCAGTTCTACAACTGAATGTAGAATTCAGCAGAATGTAGTATATTCACAATGTTGCACGAACCATCAGCACTGTCTAGTTCCGGAATATTTTCGTAACCCTAAAAAGAATCCCCATAGCTATTAAGTCCTCGTTTTCCATTTCCTCTTGTCCCCAAACCCTGACCACCACCAATCCTACTCTGTGTCTATGGATTTGCCTCTTCTGGACATTTCATGTAAACAGAAACGATATGTGGTCTTTGTGTCTTAGCCTAGCGTCTCAAGTTCCAGCCATGCTGTGGCATGTAACTGTAATGAAGTTTTTAAGTTTATTTATTTGAGAGAGAAAGAGACAGCATGAGTGGGGGAAGGGCACAGAGAGGAAAGAGAGAGAGACAGAGGCAGAGAGAGAGAGAGAGAGAGAGAGAGAGAGAGAGAGAGAGAGAGAGAGGATCTCAAGCAGGCTCCACGCTGCCAGTGC
The DNA here is from genome assembly GCA_004023785.1 of Mungos mungo. Classification (NCBI taxonomy): domain Eukaryota; kingdom Metazoa; phylum Chordata; class Mammalia; order Carnivora; family Herpestidae; genus Mungos; species Mungos mungo. The sequence goes on from PISW01007663.1 coordinate 1,966, forward strand.
AGAGCCCAACTCAAGGCTCTAATTCATGAAACTGTGAGATCATGACCTCAACTTAAACCAAGAGTCAGATGCTTAACAAAATGAGCCAGCCAGCTGCCCCTCGGTAATGCATTTTTATGCCCAAATTCCCTGATCCTATTTTCTTCAGACTGTTTACATACAAAACTGAAAATATGTTGAGACCGAAGCTCTGTTTTAACTGCACATCTATTAGGTCCACTCACTTGAAGAAAGTGAAAATGGGCCTAAAGTTATGAAATCATAACCGAATTCAAAAATGGAGGTTTGGGCAATATTGAAAAAAAAAGTTATTTGCTTTATTTTAAAAGCCTTTAAAGTAAGGATTCAGGAGGGTTTCTTTCTTCCTTTTCCTTGTCAGTTTGCTTAAACGATTCAGATGAAATAACTGCCCTTTAAAACAAATTTGAAAATGATTCTAATTATTCTTAATAGGAGAACAGTCTGGGTTACTCATATCCAATATGGACTTCCTGTCAAAATACTGTTTCTGATTCTAGCTACCACCTATCAAATTCTATTTCTTGAGCGTCAGGCAGCTTAATTCCTGCCTATTTCTTATAAGAATTCTATCAAATTCATCAATACAACATAAAAATGTGGTTGATGATGTTAAAAAATAAAAAAAACAAGAGATGTTGATGTGTGAGTGCTGTTCAAATATCAGGGCAAAGGAAACCCAGTAAGGAAAAAAAATCCCATACCTCTTGCCAAAGTATTGTCATCTCTGGGACTGTCTGCCAGCTAAAAGACATTTTTATTGATAAGTAGACAGAGGGTGTTTAAGAGGAATGAGAGCCAAAAATTTTCAAGTACTTGTATACGTTAAGAGCAGTGCAATGTTCTCTCATAATCTGTTTTAGTCAACGCTCACTATTTTACATATGTGAAAAACGAGGTTCAAAATATTTTAGTGACTTACCAAAAGACACACAACCAGTAAATTCGAGCAAGAATTCAATCCCTAATCTGTCACACTGAAGTTTGAGCAATTACTAGAGATGAGTAGAAATAGCACTAAATTAAATTTCAGAGATATTTTTTCTTTCATGATGTCACTAACTCTCTTTGACTGGAGATAAATCATTTCATCTATAAGGCCTTGGTTTTCACAACTATAAAAGTTGGAAACTTGACCAGATGATCTCTATGTGGTCTTCCAATTCTAAAATGTTTTATTAAATTGGCCTCCTACAATAATTGCCCTTGAAATATATGTATGCTGCCACCCAGTGGCAGTAGAAAGTACTAGTTCTTTATTTTTTTCTCAAGTGGGGAGTGCATTTGACATCAGACTTATCCATCAAATATACAACCTATTAATAGAACCATAAAGTGATAATGTAATTAGGTATTATTCTTTTAAAGCAGAGTATTTAGATTGTGGCCGTATGTCACATCAGAATCACCTGTAGAGGTCTGCACAGAGGAAATCCAGACTCCATTGAATGAGAATCTTTAGAGATAGGACGTGAGCATCTGGATTTTATTTATTTATTTTTGGCTTCCACAAGGGATTCTGACATATAGCCAGTTTTAGAATAAATAAATAGAAAGAAAATGCAAAAGCCTAAACTATTTGACATTTTGTAACTAACCTTTAGTTGCCTACATACACATATGCATAAACATACACATAATATGCAGCTTTATAAGTATTACCCTTACTTAAGCTCATTGTATATAACTCATTCTAAACAAATTTTAACTTTTTTCCCTCCAATTTTTGCTTTCTTCTTTTCAGGTCATCCCTCTATACCCTAAGGGTGCAGAGACTTCATGAAATACCTGTGTCTAATTTACTACTGTCCATACCCAGCTTTCCTCTCTTCTCCCTCGATAGAGAAGTAAAAAAATTCGCATCCACCTTGAGTTTTCCACACAATAGCTTTTTGGTTTAATAACTTGCTAGAGGAGCACTGCAAAAACACCCACTCTAACTTAAAGCAAGAGTAGAAAATGAGTACGAGAACAAAATTAAACAGACAATATAATTTGTGTTTATTTGCAACACAGGTATCTGCAGCCATATATCCGCCAGAATATTATGAGGATCTACACCAGCCATGGTCCCTGACCTAGTTCCCTAAAATCTTGGGTCATATTGATTAAATACTACCATTGGAAAATGCTTAAGAATATATATTAAGCAAATACCATTCTAACTGCTATGTGATCAGAACTTGCAGGCAAACATATACAAAACGTACAGCATAACATATTCACTCACACTGTTGACTCATCCCTCTTTATAAAATATATTATTTCAGCATACAATAGATTTTCTTGTTTCAGTAGTATTCACTCTTCTGCCTTTCCCATTTTATTTTCTTTTCTGAGAATTTATTACAAAGTCCAACGTGAAGGGGCCCTACAGTTAGAAAATACATTGACAGCAGTCAATGGGAAAAGAAATGAATCCTGGTTGGTGTTGACAAAAACCTTTCTTTACGGGAGAAAAGCCAAGTGTCACCCTGCAGAGGAAGCCAGCTAGAGAAAGAAGCACCAGGGCACCACCCAGGACCTCCAGCCTTGGGCCTCAGGGCAGGTTTAGCACAACAGATGTGTGCAGAGCAATTAGAAAGGAGAGACTTAAGTCACAGGACTATGTTGTCTTAAAAGTCCAGAAAGGAGGGGGGAGCTGGGTGGCTCAGTTGGTCAAGCCTCCAACTCTTGATTTCTGCTCAGATCATGATCTCACAGATCCTGAGCTGGAGCCCGGCATGGGGTCCACGCTGACAGCCAGGAGCCAGCTTGGGATTCTCTGTCTCTTCCCCTCCCCCACTCACGTGCAAGCGAGCTCTCTCTGACAAAATAAATAAATAAAAGTCCTGAAAGGATATATGAAATAGAATCGGTGTTATTCTGGCTTCCTCTTCTCCAATTGCTTATTCACATCCTTTTTCCTTTGGGTTTCCTGTCTTTTTTTTGATCTGCTGGGATTTTTGTATTTTTTTTATAACATTATACATTTCTTTTCCCAGGCAGTTTAGCAACTGACTCTTACTTTTAATTTTGAAGTTATTTATTGAGTAGAAAATCTTGATGTTTATATAATCAAGCTGGGACATTGCTTCATGATTTATTTTTTTTATTTTTATATTTTCTTGGGTTCTATTGAAGGAATTTTTCTCCACTCATAAGGCACAAAACCCCCTCCTGTTTTCTTCTTTTAATTTTATGGTTTTGCCATTCACATGGATGTCTCCATTTCATTTCCATTTGAGTTCACTTTTGTATGGGATGAGGTAAAATCCAGGTTTATTAATTTTTTTATACTGATTACATGTTAAAATGATAGGATTTGGTTGCATTGGGTTAAATAAAATATATTAAGGGGCACCTGAGTGGCTCAGTGAGTTAACCTCTGACTCTTTTTTTTTTTTCTTTTCTTTTGATCCCTGACTCTTGATTTTGGCTCAATTCAGCATCAAGCCCTGTGCTCAGCCTGGAACATGCTTGGATTCTCTCCCTCACTCCCTGTGCGCCTCCCCTGCCTGTGCTCTCTCTCTCTCCCCCCCATCCAATTAATTAATTAATTAATTAATTAATTAAAATATGTTAAGATTTATATCATGTTTCTTTTTTTGAAAAGTTTGCAAAAAATGAAAACCACAATTGTATAGTATACTGTGTATGTACTGGACTGCAGTACTATATGCTATTTTGGCATATTAGTTCCTGCACTAGTTTACCACACGGGCTCTATCACTGAAACATTGTCTTGTCATGTTGGGTAATTTCACCTTCTTCAAGTTTTTTAAAGTTCCTCATAAACCTCCCATTTGAAAGCTACATGGGAATTTTAACTTCTCAAATTCCTCAAAATTTGAGATGGCATTTTCATTGGTGTGGAATGAATTTACAGGATAGTATATATGTGTGTATATATAAACTATATATATATATATGTACACTATATTACACTATATATAGTATATATATATCTTGTATACATCCTATAAAATATATATAGCATATATATGCAAGATATCATGTATATATATATATATAGATGCATATATATACAGAGGATATCCTGTATATATCCTATAAAATATAATAAGTCTGCTGTCCATGAATAAGGTTTATCTCTTATTTCAAATTTTTTTCTTTTACAGTTTAAAATTTTTCTCCCCCTGAGTATTGTATTTATTTGGGGTTGTATAAACATATGTATTATTATATGCAGTATCTTTCACATTTTTCATGTGCTTTTTGATTGTTTGGTTTGCTCCCTTTTGGATTTCTTTGACAGTCTTGCCAAGTCTTTGATAGTCTTGCTATTTTACATATCTTTCAAAGATATAGCAAGGGGTTTTTGCATGTTTGTTTGTTTGTTTTTTGGGGGGAGAATCTCTCTTTTAGAGAATTATGTTCTAACATTTATAACTTGTTGAATTCTTTTAAGAAAAGCAATTATATTTTTCACTCAGTTGCAGGGGCAGAAGACTTATGTCATTCGTATTTAATATGTTATTTCTTAACAAAGATGTGTTTAAACCTGAGTACTACTTTAACTGAGTCATAAAAACTTTGACTTCCAGTGTTTTCACTGTCATTTAGTTTTAGATATATAGGAATTTTTCTTGACTTGCTTTTTAACTCAAGAGTCATTGCATAGGATTTTAAAATGTGTTTTTAATAATCAGATACACAAAATTATGTCAGTTCTTTTACTATTGATTTTACGCATATACCGTTATTATAGCAGAATGTATTTCATAGGGTGCATTTTTGTTTCTTTAAAACAATGTGTTTATCATTTGTTTCTGATAACTTTTTATGAAACTGTCATATACCATGGAAAACATGTGGTGATTTTTGTTGCTGCTGAGTGTAAATTTCTCCCTGAATAACTTAGTTTGAACTTATTAATAGATTTATTCAAACTTTTATTTTCGCTTATTATTTTGTCCGTTTGATCCACCTGGCTCTAAGAAATTTGCATCAAAATACCATTTTTTAATTTTTAATTTTTTTAATTTTTAATGTTACCTTATGCTTGTAGCAGTTGTTTTAGCACATATTTTACCTTCTATTTAGATAAGTATATATTTATGACTATTATATTTTCTCGATAGATTTATACCAGATTTTGTAATCTCTTTATCTTGTGATGGAATTTACCATAAACTCTATTTTATTTCATTTTATAACACTACGCTGGATTCTTTTTAAAAATATTTTTTGGAAGAAAGAGAAGGAGAGGAAGGGGCAGAGAGAGAATTCCAAGCAGGCTCCCTGCTATCAGAGCCCGACACAGGGCTCAATCTTACCAATTGCGAGATCATGTCCTGAGCTGAAATTAAGAGTTGGACACTTAACCCACTGAGCCACTCACCCACCCCTACACTGGATTTCTTATACCTCGTGTTGGTGATGTATCATTTTAAAATTATTATGGTCAACTTGTTGTCCTATTATTTTAAGGCTGAATTGTGTAGGCAACATGTTGTTAGATTTTGTATTTTTAATCCAGGCCTTTGGTAATTGAAATCAATTTATTTATATTTACTGCATTTAATCTATTAGGATTTATTTTGATGATTTAACTGATTTTTAATATTTATTTATTTATTTTGAGAGAGACAGAGAGCAAGCAGGGGAAGGGCAGAGAGAAAAAGAGAAGGTGAAGCAGACTCCAGGCTCCAGTGCAGAGGTCAATGAGGGGTCTGATCTCACAAGCCGTAAGATGATGACCTGAGATTAGAAGCAAGACTTGGACACTTTAGCAACTGAACTACCCAACCACCCCTTGGTGACTTAACTTCGTATTTTCTATTTCTCACACTTCCATTTCATTCTACTTTCCCCCCCTCCTATGTGCCCTTCCATTGGACAAAATTTTTTTTATTTGTAAATTATACATTCTTTCTTCTGGTCATTAAATGTAATTTATAAAGACTTACACTTATATTCATTTCTTCCTATGAATGTTTCAAGCCTCAATGTATAATGTTCTTTAAATAAGAAAAGTAATCTAACACGATTTTTCCTTTCTCTGGTCTCCCCTTACCTATTCACACACTCCCCCTCATCCTCAAGAATTTTAGTTCTGAATTGATATGAATATGCCCCATTGATCTGGTCTTTGAGGTTTTTAAGAAAATAAATCATAATTATCATACATCCTATATATTTCATAGGACATTACTGAATTTATTTATTTAGTTAGTTAGCTATGAATGACATATTTTATAGTAAGTGTTTTCAAAGGAGGTTTTTATATGATAATCCTCCTGATGCTTTGTGTGCCTGAGAATGTCTTCATTGTGTTTTCATATTCAACTGATAATTTAGCAGGATATAAAATTCTAGGTTCACACTTGCTTCAGAGATTTGCAATTATTATTCCCTTATCTTCTGACCTGTATTTGTGATCCAGAACATATTGGGTTAGAGTTTACCCATTCATTCTTCTCTCTGGGAACTTTTACATTTTTCTTTTTGTGATGATCTTAGTTTTCCTTATAAATTTTCTAAAAGTGGGTTTTTTTCTGTTTCCTGTTTTATTTGGCACACTTCATGGACTTAATCTTGGAGACTTTCAGGATCTTTTTTTTTTCTTTAAAAATGGTTGTTCCTGCTTCAAATTATGGACTTTTTCCCATATTTCTATGCACATATTTCATATGTTGATCTGGCACCACTTATTTTTAATCAAAACTGAATGTATTATTTCAATATACTGTCTTTTTTATATGTGTTTCTTAGATGTGCTCCTCCAATATCTTGGTATATTTCTTAGAGCTCATATTCCTCTGTGGTCACAAGCAGGACCTCCATGTCTGATTATGCCAATTGAGCATTGTATAAACAGACTGATTGATGAGACCAGAGGACCTGACAGGTACCTGTGTTCCATCACCAAGTTGCCACCCTGGCACGGGACCACATCCTCTCAGAAGTCGAGATGAACTTTTCTGCACCCAAAGGCGCCATCCCCTTGTCAAGCCAGGCCATATAGTGCTGTCATTTCCTGATTCTTGACTCCAAATTAAATGCCTATTTCTAACTTTTCTGCCCAGATATTGTGCCTTGAAATTAAAAAAAAAGAATGTTCACCTGTGAGGAATACTTTTTTCCGATTTGTTCATCCAGAAATGTGCTTTTGAGAAATTTATACAAATGAAACTTAACGGGTAGGTTTGCAAGTATCCTGGTTGGCCTGGGACACGTACAATGGACACAGATCCATTGAGCCAAAATAGTAATGAATTCCCCTCCCCCTTTCATGCTCAAAAGTGTCCTGATTTGGGTGAGAAATTACGTGGTCATCTGCTTGCAGGTTCTCACTAAGCAGCCTTGGGTATGACTTGCCTAGATTGTTAATGTGAATTCAGGGATTAAGGCCAAAGCCTGGGCTCTCCTTTGTGACCTTCTCGGTGACTTTAAGGAGAGGAATTTGCCTCAGAGAGGATGGGTCTTGGCCTGAACTCCCCTGTGCCCTGCCAAACCCCCGCTGGGGTTGCAACTCTACCTGTCAGCAAACTTCCCGGGCTGACTTTCCTGAGCATTGCCCTTCAAGGGCTTTACACTTTTGATCATATAACATTTCGCCTGTAGGAGAAAAGTAGAAGGTAACTCTGAAGTCTCAGGCAGCTGATTCACACTTCAGCCAGACTTTAGTGGTGGCGTTGACCCGCTGAGCAAGCCATGCTGGGCAGGGACTGCATTTTTCTTTTTGAAAGCACCACTCCAGAGTTGCCTCCTAACCAATCTCCTGATGGCGGCTCCCAGACCAACCCCTGCTTACACTCCTCTTTCCATTCCATTTCAGGTCGCAGCCACCTCCATTTTCTCACAAGCTTCTGTAGGGGCTTACACTCATTTTTCAGATCTATATATGTCCCTCTATTATCCCGACATTGGCACCACTGGATATGATGGAGACAGCCAGCAGTCTCTATCAGTGCTGCTTCTTCTCAAAAATAACCCACACCCCTCTCTGTCTTTTATTTTCATAGTCCTATTGACATCACACAGTAAACCCACACATAATAACTGCAGGACCAGGGACAAGAGAAAATATGGCAACCGCATATCATATATTCAAATATTTAGAATTAAATGTCTACCCAGATCTGTTAAATATGTTCTATCTTTTTACCTTGACAAATATACTTTAATAAGAACTTGGAAGAGCTGGTTAAAATTTAGACACAGCAAGAAATAGTTCTCTTCAAGAGCTTCCAACCCATGGCAAACCCAAGACAGGCCATATAATTTATAGGGCACAGTGTAAAATTCAAAGCCAAGGCCTATTACTCCCAAAGTAAAACAAGTATCCTTAAAGATATTAAAGTATGAAGTTTTTCCCTTTCTTCTACCATCTCTCATTCTGTCTCTTTCAACTTGTCATGGTAGATTTGTATTTGATACTTGAGTAAAGAAAAAATTTTAGACTATTAGCATGAATTTTATATCCTTTTATTATGCAATGCCAATTAAAATTTTTTAAATGTTTATTTTTTTTTTTTTGAGAGACAGGAAGAGACAGAGCATGAGCAGGGGAGGGATAGGAAGAGGGAGGGAGACACAGAATAAGCAGGCTCCAGGCTCTGAGCTGTCAGCACAGAGCCCTATGCAGGGCTTGAACCCACAAGCCGTGAGATCATGACCTGAGCCGAAGTGGATGCTCAACTGACTGAGCCACCTAAGTGCCCCTGCAATACCAATTTTAAACGTGAATATCTTTATATTGTAAAATCTTTATACTCTACCTTTTCATATTGTACAATGCCAATCTTAAATGCAAATATGAGAGCATTTAACTTGTATGCAGAATCACCTGAATCACGTGATTTGTATTTGTATTTGCTTATGCATACATATGTATATTGTTGTTACCACAACAGTAAAAACATTCCACACGATTAATTCAACATTTTTAGTTCACTTTTTTTTATGTACGCATCCCTCCTCCGAAATTCTGCCTCCAGCTTACTGAATATACTCTTAAGCTAAAAGTTAAGATGAACAAACAAACAAAATCACTAACAGGATTATAAATGGGAAGTGGAGAAAAAAGATAATTTGATAAGGAAATAATGCTTATGTTAATATCCAGTGAAATAATACTTGTGTTAATACCTATCTTTTCGGAGATAGGCCATTTTTCCCCCTTTGCCCTTCTTTCAATGCAATAACAAACAATAGGTAGCCCTTCCAAAGCCAAGTTTCAAAAAGTATGCTGCAAGAGGAAGGTATAGAGTATTTTTGAGGAAAATAAAACACAGGTATGTTTGGAGAAAGAGGTTTGAGGAAGAGAAGGAGAAAAGGAAAGCAGATACTTTGGAAATATTCTTAAACAAGACTAAAACTATAACACGGACATGAATTTTCTTTGTTTTATTTTCAAACAAGCATTGTATTGCTTTACATTTTTATTTTTATGTTTAAAATACTATGTGGACATTTAAACAATAGTGAGTATTTCAGTCTATGAACATGGGAACAGACTACCCAAAGCAATCTACAAAGTTAACACCATTCCCATTAAAATCTCAATGACATTTTTCACAGAAATGGGATAAAAAATTCTAAAGTTCAAAAGACCCTGAATAGCCAAAGCAATCTTAAGAAAGAAGAGAAAAGCTGAAGGTATCACACATCCTGTTCTCAAAACCTGTCACAAAGGTAGAATAATTAAAACAGTATGGTACTGTTTAAAGACAGACATGCAGACCAATAAAATGGAATAGGCACATCAGAAATAAACCCACACGCATGCAGTCAACTGATCTTTGACAAGGGTGCCAAGAACGCACAATGGGAAGAGGGTGGTCTCTTCAACAAAGGGTGCTGAAAGCTGAGTATCCACCTACAAAAGAATAAAATTAGACTCTTACCTTATACCATATATAAATATTAGCTCAAGGGACACCTGGGTAGCTTTGGTCAGTTAAGCAGCCAACTCAGGTTATGATCTCACAGTTTGTGAGTTTGAGCCCTGCATTGGGCTCTGTGCTGACAGTTCAGAACCTGGAGCCTGCTTTGGATTCTGTGTCTCCCTGTCTCTCTGATCCTTCCCCGCTCATGCCCTGTCTCTGTCTGTTTGTCTGTCTCTCTCTCTCTCAAAAATAAACTTTTAAAAAATTTAAAAAATATATCAACTCAAAATCGATGAAAGAGTTAAATGTAAAACTCCTGGAAGAAAACATAAAGGACAGGTTTTTGACATCTGTCTTGGTAATGACTTCTTAGATCTGACACCCAAAGCACAGGCAACAAAAGCAAACATAGACAAATGGGGCTACATCAAACTAAAAAGCTTCCACACAGCAAAGGAAGCCATCAATAGAATGAAAAGGCAACCCATGAAATGGGAGAAACTATTTGCAAACCATTATCTGATGAGAGATTAATGTCCAAAATATGTAAAGAATTTCTATAGCTTGATAGCAAAAAAAAAAAAAAGACAAATTAACAAATAATAATTACAAAATGGGTGAAGGACTTGAATAAACATTTCTTCCCAAAGCCCATATAAATAGCCAACAGGTAAATGGAAAGGTGCTCAGCATCAGTCATTATGAGGGAAGTGCAAATCAAAGTCACAATGAGACATCATCCCCCGTCTGTTAAGATGGCTACTGTCAAAAAACAAAAGGCAACAAGTATTGTTGAGAATGTGGGGAAACTGGGCACTTACAACTATTGGTGGGGATAGAAATGATGCAGCAGCTATGGAAAACAGTCTGGAGTTTCCTCAAAGAATTAAAAGAACTACCATATGATCCAGTAACCCCACTTCTAGGCATGCATCCAAAAGAATTGAAATCAGAATCTTAAAGAGATACTTGCAATCTCATTTCCTTTGCAGCATTGTTCACAACAGCTAACATGTGGGATCAAACTAAATGTCCATTGACTGATGAGCGGATGAGAAAGGATGGTATATGCATACAATGGAATATTATTTGGCCTTAAAGAACATCCTACCAGATGTGATGTGGATGAACCTGGAAGACATTACATGAAGGGAAATAAACTGGTCATGGAAGGATAAATAGTACATGATTTCACTTATACAAAGTCTCTAAAATAGTGAAACTTACAGAAACAGAGAGCTGAATGGTGGTGGCCAGGACATGGGGGGAGGGGAAAATGGGGAGTTGGTAGACAGGCATAAAGTTTCAGTTTACAAGATGAATAAATTCTAGAGATCTGCTGTATGACACAGTGCTGATAGCCAACAATTCAGTATCGTAGACTTAAAATTTCTTTGAAAGTGTAGATCTCATGTTAAGTGTTCTTACCTTCCCAACACAGACAAACCAACAAACCCCAAAGCAGCCTTGATGATGGTGAAGGTTTCCCAGGTGTATACAAACTTCCAAACTCATCAAATTGTATTCAGTTAATACACCCATTTTTAAAATATCAAGTAAGCCTCAGTAAAACTGTCTAAAAGTACTATGTATATTGCTTTAATTAGACATATGTAAGGTGCTAGATAAGTTTGAAGTATTGTTTATTTTTCTGGTACCTACTTTAAAATATTGCTCATATTAAATTGAACGAAATCAATAACAGGAAAATCTTCCAAGCCTTTTATGCAGTAAGGTTTCCAATACAGGTCCAGGCCAATTGCCCTTCTGACATTACAATCGACATTTTTAAATGGTCAGAAAAGAAATAGCTGCTAGTGATGGTTTTTTCAAAGCCAGCTTGACTGCAGATCAGGTCATGATCTCTCTAGAAAAGTGTATCAGGATGAATTAGATTAATTTTTTAAGGCTCTTTACCCTTGGGTTTATAGTAAGAATTCATCACTTTAACGCCTTATGTTTATTAAGTGACTCCCTGTTTTATATATGATGTTCATAAAATTTGGTTGTGTAAAGAGCTTATCTTTGACTCACTCCATCACTGCATGAGACAATCATTGTGGGAAGATGTTAACAAATTAATAAACACAACCCTGATATTAATAGAGGGAGTTAATTCTATGCTATATATACTTTTGTCCAAATATCACAAAAAAATGAAAGCAAGGCGTTTAATTCTACCAACTATAATCACGAAGAATTTTAACAGAAACGTGAGCTAAATATTCAGAGAGTGGACATTGAGGATCAACATTACGTGTTACAAAAAAGCTTTTGTTGATTCTTCAAAGTTAACCTAAAAGCTCCACTTTTTCTGAAACCATGACTATTAATATTTCTATGCTCTTGGTGTCTATCTTGTATCACAGGCATGTACACTTTTATCCCACATAATAACCCTATATGACTTATAAAGCGAGCATTACCTTCCCCATATTATGGAAAAGGAAACTGAGCCCCAGAACATATCAGTACTCTGCTGGGAAAACATACAATGAGTGAATGGTAAACGTGGAATTTGCCTTGAAGTTTCGTGTTTGAAGGCCAGGACCTTGTCGGTTACTCCACTGGTCACATCTCAACGGACTGCACTGTACTCTGAAGCTCCAAGTGCAAACGCTTGCACCGAGGAAGCACCAGAAGATGTTACTGAATTGAGTGGGAGCACAGATGGCCAGCACAGCAGAACTGTGAGCACTTTTTTTCACTGTTGGGGGTATACCAGTGAGCAGAGCAAGAGCAATCCATCAAGACAGGCAAGTGCATCTCTGGAATCTACAGCCTCATTGCTCTTGACATTCACTTTCTAAATGACACAAGTCCATGGCCTCTGCAATTAGGTGCTTCCCCGTCATTGAGCAAAGGGCCAGAAATGATGCACTGGGAAATGTCTCCTTCCTCTCTTCCCACTCCACCGAGACCTCCTTGCTCTTGGGGCGAACAATAATGCAGAGGGCATGGAGGTGGCACCAGAGAGACTTGTAAAAACAGAAGAGTATTTTCTGTCCTGAAATGACCCGTGGGGGGATAATGGACTTTCAAGATCCCACAAATAAAAGTAATTACAAATTACCCATGAACAATTAGGCATCAAAATTGTTTCTCACTTTAATCTTTATTCTAGAACTAACCATCATTGTATCCCTGATAACTTACTTGCAAAACCCAGTGGGTTCGGCAGATGACACACTGAATCAGATCTTCCAAGTTTTCCATGATCAGTATCTAATGGGTGTATTTTCTATCCATTAGGAAGTATATTTCTCATTAATTGTTACATAAAGTTAAATAATTATAGTTTTCTCCCAATTAAAATTATGATGTTTAGTTATTTGACTCACTAGTAATGAGATTAAAATTTTAAGTAGAAAGAACACTTTCTTGCATTATGGAGAGCAAGTCTTGAATCAGCCAGATGAGTTCATAAGTTAAGGTTTTCCCATTTTATTGGTAGAAAATAGGATACCTCGGCAACCTCCAGACTTAAAACACTCACTCTGTGGTACATAAGATAATGTAAATTGATTGCCTCCTTTGTTGCTACCTAATTTCAGTTGGTCAAATGATATGTAATTTGCTACTTTTCAATAAATTACTTCCCAAGAAAGAGATAGCCTTATTTACTTTGTTTTACATAATTAAAAAAGAAGAAGAAAGAAAGCATACAACCTACAGGAGAGTGAAATGCAATTAGTAAGAACAATACAAAGTTGGAGCTGGATTATAGTCTTGCAGAAGACAAACCAAAAAATGCAGGTACATTCTATATATGCTAATACAGAGTGTGAGTATATAAGGAGTGTTATGTTATATGTTCGCTAACCCTATATACATCCCTGGTGGGAAACGTGATGATTTCTTTGTGGTTCAGGGACAGAGAGATCTAAGGAAGGCACCATTCAGTCCTTCATTCATTCACATTTGAACGAGCACATACTCTGTGCTGAGTGAGCATTGACAGGACATGGAGAAGACACTACCTCAAAAATATGAACACAAACCCACTCATTCTTCCAGCGGGGTAATTTTAAAGAGGGCAAACAGTTGATAAATTGAAAAGTTAGATTGTTTATTTTCTTTTTTTTTCTATTAAAGAGATTGACTTTATTATAAAAATATCTTTAAACAGAAAAAAACTGCAATCGCATTATGAGATTGACCGGGTCACTCATGAAGTTCATTAAACATGTTGGGGAAGAATAATTCAATCTTACAGAGGATGTCTGTGCCTCCCAATTCCATTTTGGCTTTGTATTGGAGATCTCAGTACAACAATGTTGAACAAAAAATAAATAAAAGACATTAAAATGTAAACACAAGAAGTAGAGCTGTCTTTAGAGACGAGATTTTTTAAAAAAATTTTTAAAGTTTATTTTCAGGGGCACCTGGGTGGCTCAGTAGGTTAAGCGTTCTTAGCAGGAAAGAAGTGTGAGATTCTGCCTTCACCTAAGACTCCCAAAGGCTCAGGAGTTGTTTGTTTGTTGTTTATGGTGATAAACAGAAACAACAGTATTTGCATTCTGTTTCCACAGGGGAATTAAAACACCCTGGTCCTGAGCTTTAGTTCAGGCAACAACGTTGCTTTGCCTTTCAATCATTTATAATATTGAGTATTACCTCTCTGGAAACAGGGGCCATGGAGCGGGAAGACAACGTTAGAGTTAGTACATTAAAGCGAATTTCTAATCCTGCATAACGAGCACGCATTTACTTCATTAACTAGCAGTTACATTTCCCACGCCTTCAATTAACACTGGTTTCATTTTAAATGCTATCAGTTAAGACAAGATGTGATAAGAAAACATCATCGCTAGGCAAGCATTCCTCAAACACAGCTGATTTATCTCTTTGGCAATTCATTAAAATGCAAAATATATTGAAATTGATTTTCAGCACTTTCAGGCAGGAATGTTTCTAATAATGTTAATTTGCAAATTTCCTCTTCTTCTTTTTTTTTTTTTTTTAAGTCTCTGTGCTGGAGTCGCCATGTTCAGCCGGAGGCTATTTGTATTGTGCAGACAGAAAATGAACAGCGAACATTTATTTCTCATATCTTTCTGGGAAACCTGAGGCGCATGAAGATATTTGTGCTGTAACAGGCAGAGTCAATCCTCCTCAGTCCCTTTAGTGGCTATATATCACCAGCAAACTCCCAGCTAGTCCTGGTGCAGCAATTAACCTGCCAGAGCTCTCTTCTGTCAGGCTCCGAAATAATAAACTCCGCCCCCCCCCCCCCCAACCACCCCGAGAGAGACGGAGCTATAGATTCTGGCTCTGCAACTTCCATAGAGGGTGAATTATTCAGAACCAGCATGATTAAGAAGATGACACGGTATTAGCTAAAAAGACATACTTTCCCCCCCCGACTGAGGTTTTAAACCTATTAAGGTAGAAACAACTGCTCGTTCCCCTTTGGCATACGGTTCCTAAGATAGGATTCTTGAAAGACTATTTACAACGCCTTGTCAATTTCCCAGGTTATGAATACAAGTATAAATACCAGGAGGGAAGGATCAGAATCAAAGTGTACAGCTCATGTAAACCTAGGAACTGGTTAAAAATAATATTTTCACCCCAAAGAGACAAAGGGAGCAGGTTCATTTTGAATAATTAGTCATGTTTCGATTGTTATTCTTAAAAGGAAAAAAAAAAAAAACCCATCCCCATGTTTGTGTCTTTTTGGGTTAGTTTCAAACGGACCAAACAATGATGAATTATAAATTAAAAATTCGGATATACAATCTGCCAGATAACAAGTTGTTAGACTGGAAATAGCACATCCCTAACAATAAACCTTGTCTTTATGGGGATGGCAGCATTGTAAATGTCATAATGGATTGCAGATGAACCAGCTGTTTATATTCTATCCCAGTACATGAATGAGAGAAAAGCAAGCCAGGAAATAAAGGAGACTGAGGAAAATTTACTAGTACCAAGTCAAAGGAGAAAAAAAAAAAAAAAGCCCAAGGAACTCAATTTTTACGCATCCCCATCCAATTTACCCTTGCCGGTGACTTTTGGGGGGAAGTGCAGCTTTTGAAACCAATTGTATTATTCCACTTTAAGATGCCTTCTAGTATATTCAATAGACCCATCACAGTTATATGTTCCTTTTTCAGTCTCAAGCTGCCCTCACCATACGAGATTGGTTACTGTCAGAGGACTTTCAGAGAAGGATTTGAATGCAATTTCAAAGGCCAGACAGAGCAGCTTTCAAAAACACTGCAAGCTTAGGAAAGCAGTGTTAGTAGCCCAGGAGGGGTGAGATTCTGGCTTTCTGTTTCTCAATTTCGCTCATTTCACTTCAGGCTAAAGCACCTTTTGATCCCAACCAGGTGAAATGGAGACAGGACGGAATACTGAGTGAAGGAAGGACCCCACCTACCCAAAGCTCTGCACAACGGCGATTATCTGTAACTGCATTACTGCCAGCATGGACATTAGCCCATGGACACTGGCAATTCCCTCTGAGGACAGACATGCTTTGCTCTTCTACGTACGATTAAATCTAGGTGCACCCATGAGGTGTCCACAAACGGCCAGGCCGTTCATAGCTGGCTGTTAGCCGATTACGGTTTGCTGCACTTCAGGTACGAATCATACGTGTTTGTTATGCAAAGATCTCATTTCAAGTTTCACATCCTCTTGTCTCAGCCAGAACTCAAATCCGGCAAAGGGATGCAGAGGAGTGGTGCAACTCGACTTTAAAAAATTGAGAGTATTGCTTTATGGGGCATTACCGCTACTCTATTTAAAAATCCAATCCAGAAGATAAAATTACCGCTTGTTATGTTTGCATTTTCAGATAAGGCACCTCACCCTTAGCTGCAGTTCTCTTATCTCTGTAATATTCATGGAGTGCTAGCTTTTAATTAAACCATCCACAACTCTCTGTAACTCAAAGTATATATTTTACTGCTGCAGGAACCAGTAGTCGAGAAAAATTCTATATTTTACATTTATTTTTAAAGCCTGGGTAGTTTTATTGCAGTGATGTCATGAACAGTGCCGTCCTACAAAGATGACTAAGTCTTCTGTTTCAAGAGACACGTTGATCATATTGGGGGTCCCTAAAGTTCATGAGACTCGTGACTTTCGCAGATCCAATATTCAGAAATATGACTTTCTTGGGAACCCTGCGAGGTCTGTGATATGTCATTTTCTTAAGGCAAAATTTTATTCACATGCGTGGCGGCTCTGGAAAGCAGACACAGGTCACAGTTACGGATTCTACCAAACTTATCATCTTTCTTCCTCAAATATAATACACCTTCACTTTCCTGACATTCTCTCAGTCCCTTTTTCTGGTTCTTTTTTAATTCCCATCTGTAAATGCCGAGGTCCAAGGCTGTTAGCTTCTCATTCTTCACACTCTTCCTGGGTCATCTCACTGCATCCCAGGACTGCAAGTTCTATGTGTATGTTGGCCACCCCAACCAGAATCATCTACCAGATCATGGTCCTGAAATTCAGAAGCCACTGCTTTCTGGGACACTGGATGTCCCACTGGCACTGGAATTCAACGTATCTCAAAAGCAACCTATAATAATGCTGGCAGGATTTCATATGGATTTGATGTTTACCTTCATAATCTTTACAAAAACCCTATCAGGTAGGGGACTGTCATGTTCCCAGTTTTCCAGGTGAGGAGACTGGGGATTGGATAGGTTAATTATCAAGGCCATGTGGCTATAAGGAACTAAGAATTGGACCCACGTCCATTTGAGCAGTCAATTTGAGAGTTTGTTTTGTCTTGTTTTTTAAATTTTGTTTAAATGCTTATTTATTTATTTTGAGAGAGAGAGAGAGAGAGCACAGGCAGGGGAAGGGCAGAGGGAGAGGGAGAGAAGAGAGACCCAAACAGGCTCTCTGTGCTGTTAATGCAGAGCCTGACATGGAGCTCAAACCCACGATCCTGGGATCATGACCTGAGCTAAAATTAAGAGTCAATCACTCAACCGACTGAGCCACCCAGGTGCCCCTAAGCAGCTGTGTTTTTAATCACCCCAAGAGCAAGGAGGTCTCGGTGGAGTGGGAAGAGAGGAAGGAGACATTTCCCAGTGCATCATTTCTGGCCCTTTGCTCAGTGACGGGGAAGCACCTCTGCGTCTTCGTCAGCGTTCATTGTTGTCAGTGTTCTGGATTTGAGCCATCTAATGGGTACGTAGTGGCATCTCAGTGTTGTTGAACCTAAAATTGCCTACAGAGGAATGATGTTGAGGATCTTTTCATCTGCTTATTGGCCACCTGTATATTTTCTTTGATGAGGTATCTGAGTCTTTTGCTCATTTTTTACAAAATGACATTGTTCACCATCTTATGATTGAGTTTTGAGAGTTCTTCCTATATTTTTAGATAACAGTACTTTATCAAAAAATTTGTAACTATTGGGTCCCAGTCTGTGTCTTGTCTTCTTATTCCCTGTTTATTTTTATAGTCATTAAGTAAGTTCCTGCATTCTTACTTAGCTCCCGTGGGCCATTCCTATGTGTAGGACATTGAGAATCCAGTGAGGAACAATTGAAACAATTACCTTTGAGACCTGACCATGTGCAAGGCCCTGTATTGTGATGGGTGCTGTAGAATGCACACATGCTATTTCGGTTCTGCCTTCAAGAAATTTATAGTCATAATGATGGAGAAAACAGGCCCACAAACTCGATTTCAGGATTTTCATCGACACAGAGCAGCAACAATTTTTAAAAGCCATTGCCACTGTCCTTCCTCATTTCTGTCTCCCTGAGCCCAAAGTGAATGGTTGTTACTCTTCCCTTAAAGCTTCCATCCCCTGAAGGTGCCCTTCCTGACTTCAGGGGCCTTGGCATCCCTATGGCATTGTCAGCTAGGCAGTCTCCTATCTTTTGTATACCCCATCACTTCTCCCCTGAGCTCATCCTTCTTTTTGTTCCAGAGAGAACTTCTGACATCAGTCCTTGGACAGAAGTTCTCCAATTCCATAACCATGCAGGAGGGCTAATGGAGAGATTGCTACTATAGGCCACAGTAATCTGGGAACATTCTGTAGAAAAAAACTTTGAGAAGCAACTTAAGAGATGAATAGGACCTGGCGAGAAGAGAAAAAAAAAAGTGTTCAGAAATGAGAAGTCACGAAAAAGAAGACTCAGGAACTGTATAGCAAACCCCCAAAGTGGACCAACTAAGAGATGCAAATAAGGTAAGGGTGTGGGCTGGTCTGAAAAACTAACCTAGATCTGTAAGAATGCTTTTCTTAGATGTTCTAGAAGGTCTTACACTTCTGACTCACTGCCATGTCATAAGAAATAGCTGACAGTTACTGAGTACTTACTGAGCACCAGTACCTTTACAAGTGCTTTAGAGTATAGGTCTCTGGCAGGGAGTCTGATTCTAGATCTCTGCCCTCAAGCCACTGTACTCTGCATTCCCTCAGCAGAGCTTAGCGATGCCCATTCTCTTCTCTTAACATTAGTGGCAACTGTTATCCACTCTTTTCCTCTCTTCTGAGATCTAACTACAAAAGCAATTGTTGGAAGAGGCAAATTTGAAAGAGTCGAACAAGTTAAAAAATACATTTATAGTAGACTATTATTGCTCATGTAACAAATGACCACAAACTTATTAGTATAAAAGAACTCAAACTTCTTCTTACTCTGATGTTCACCATGGGCCTCATTGGGCTAAAACTGAGGTAACAGCAGGGCTGTGGTTTTTTTTCTGGAAGCTCCAGGGGGGAATCCACCTCTTGGCCTTTTTCCAGTTGCCGGAAGTTATCGTCATTCTGTGGCTTTGGGCCACTTTGTTCACCTTTAAAGCCAGCAAGGGCAGTCCTCACATGGTATCATGGGACTTTTAACACATCTTTCTTGATTCCATTCTCTTCTACCTCCCTCTCCCACTTTTAAAAAACCCTTCTGATTACACTGGGCCAGATAATCAGGATAATCATCCTGTTCTATGATAAACTATTAGCAACCTTAATTCCCCTTTGTCATGTAACCTAGCATTTTCTCAGGTTCTGGGGATTAGGACATGTTCCTCTTTGGGGAACCATTGTTTTCCACTTACCATAGTGCTCCAGAAATATTATTTATTACTACTTTAAGTAGAAGAGGAACTTAAATAAACATGAAGCCATTAATTCTGAAATGATTAATACTGAGTTAATAAAATCTTCCTAATACTTTACAACTATCTGTCTCCCACTTAATTCCACAGGAACAGTGGTTTTGTTTTGTTTTGTTTTGTTTTGTTTTAGGAGCTCAAATGTAGTCAGTGTGTTCAAAGTATTTAACTTTCATAGACACAAAAATTCTTGTCTTCTCACACCCATATAGGGACTGGAATTTACACGATATTTGATTAAATTACATGATGACAGAGATCATTATACCTGGGATAAATGCATGGGGAGAAACATAACTGACTGTTGGTAAATATGTAACTCAGCTGGAGAAGCCAAGGCTGTTGGGCTCAACAGAAGAACATCTACTGGTGACAGGCACACAGCATGTAGTGAACCCCCATCCATGTGTTTTGTGGAAGGAATGAAGATTGTCCACGCAACTGGCAAACCACTTAGTAGGGGTTTTAAGGAAAGCTTCCACTCTTCTACAAACAATAAAATGCAGGGTCCGAAGGCAGACTTGTGTTCTGATCCTTTGTCACTCATTCCTTACAAGCTGGTTAATTAATTAACACCTATGAAGTTAGTGAAGGGACACCTGGGTGGCTCAGTCTGTGGAGACTCCGACTTCGGCTCAGGTCATAATCTCACACTCATGAGTTTGAGTCCCACGTCGGGCTCTATGCTGACAGCTCAAAGGCTGGATCCTGTTTCTAATTCTGTCCCCCTCTCTCTCTGCCCCTCCCCAACTCGCACTCTGCCTCCCTCTCTCTCTCTCTCAAAAATAAATAAACATAAAAATAAACAAACATAAAAATAAATAAATGAATAAGTAAATAAATAAATTTTAAAAACAAGTTAGTGAAGGCTGTCCTTCAAAGCACAGTGGTAAGTACTAAAGTAGATCTTGCAGAGAAAGACCTTCATTTGGATAACCGTTCTGTCAATCACAAATATTTGCGTACTGTGTCCATTACTTCTTAGAATAAATTCCTAGACCTGAATTATTGAATTGGTATGTCTACAAATTTCTCAATTCCTATATAGAACTGCTTCCAAAATAGCTCCCAGAGCTCTATACCAATTTCACTCCTAACTACAATGTATGATCATACCCATTTCCTCAACAAACTTGCCAAGACCCCTTATCGTTTTAATACTGCCCGTTGAGTTACCCAAATAAATAAAGAGAATCTGGAATTGTTCTTTACATTTTTGTGATGATTGCTTTGGGGGATGTTTTCATGTGAAATTATAGTGACCGTTTGATTTCCTCTTTTTGTGAATTGCTTGTTAATGTCCTTACCCCATTTTAACTGGGACTTTTACAGTTGTTTTCCTTTTTAAAAAATTTTTTTTAATGTTTTTTATTTATTTTTGAGAGACAGACAGAGACAGCATGATCAGGGGAGGGTCAGAGAGAGAGGGAGATACAGAATAGGAAGCAGGCTCCAGGCTCTGAGCTAGCTGTCAGCACAGAGCCCGACATGGGGCTCAAACCCACAAACTGTGAGATCATGACCTGAGCCAAAGCCAGATGCTTAACTGACTGAGCCACCCAGGTGCCGCTATAGTTTTCTCATTGATTTGTAAGAATTCCAAATATTAAGACCTTTGCTTTTTGTGTCCCTTAATTTTTCTGATCCATGTTTTTCTATTTTATGTGTCCTAAGGATATCCTTGAAAGACAATTCCCAAATTTCCTCTTTCCTCTAGGGGAAAAATCAATTTTAAAGCACCATCTGCCTAAGATTTCCTGTGGCTAGTAAATTTCCTAATAATATTAGCGCGTACATCTCGGTATTCATCAAAGAGTTCATTTGAAGCTCTAATAATTACTTGACTTTTTAAGAAACCACACCTGTTTTCAGAAAATATGTTTCTTCTTTGCATTCTTCTCACACCTTCAGCACCAAACCAACTTGCATTTGTGATCCTTGACTTGTTTTCACCAATCAATTTCTATTCTTTTTTAATTGCATATTTCGCTAGGCTCGCCTTTATTTAGCAACTGTTACCTTAAAGCTTATTATTATAGCACCTCCGTCTGTTAAATAACGTCAACATCCTTGCCGCCGTCACCTCAGCACTTCTAATCTCCCTCCCCTCAGCCCCCTCACTGAATGAAAAGCAACGCGTTTTTTTTGTTGGAAGCTCTGAATGAATTATTCATTTGGAAAAATCGTCCGTGTTGTGCATGTTCAGAAGACAGAGCCCTGCTCTTGTCAGTCACAATGGCTTGCTTAGGACTAAGTGCTGTTCAGCGCGTGCTCGCAGGGTACTGCTGATGGCGGGTTGCTGAGATTGCCAACTGCGTGAATCCCGACCATCCTTCTTTGTCTTTTGTGACAGGAAGATTAAGATTCAGGGTCTTATTCAGTTGTTGCTGTTAGACTCTATTTCACTTGGTTGTTTCAAGCCTCCTTTTAAGTTACTGACAGATTTTCATCATTAGCCCCTCAAGCCCAGTGAAATCCTGACCTAGAGTTATGTTCTCCAAGAGCAGCACGGTATAGAGAGAAGAGACCATGGCCTTTTGCCAAACCTTGGGTTTGAATTCTATATCTGCCATTTATGGGCATGGTGGCTTGGGTAAGGTGCATAAACTTGATGAAGCTCAATTCCCTTATCTGGAAATTGGAGACGATTATTGCTACGGCACGGATTGTTTGTGTGCGTGGATGTGGAAATACTCTATGGAGGTGCCCCAGTGCTACATCTGGAGGATGGCAGGTTTCTAGTTCATGTTCATGTCCTTTTAACTAATTCCATCTTTGCCACTGCCTAAGTGATCTTTCCTTTCTCCATTACACGTATGCAAAAGACTGCCTGAGCTCACCAAGTTCCAAATGACATTCAGGATTTCCTTATTCCATGAGACAAAGCCTACTGTCACAGCATGATCCCAATCAGCTGCCCCCGCCCATCCAACTGATGTGCCCAGTGGACTAGCTGCATGGAAATATTCTTCGCTTTCTCCAAGCGATTTCATGTTACTTCTGTCTCCAGGCCCAGCAGCTCCTACTTCTCACCTGGCTTGTCCATTTTTTCATGCATAGCTGCAAAAATCACAGCCCTCCTTTCAGACACAGTAACGTGCACCTTTTCTAAATCCTTCTCAGACCTCCATGGCCTTTGGCCCTGCCTCCATGCTCCACACACCATGCACACAGGTTCATTCTCATACTTACCTTTCTCATTATAGGATAATTATGTGGCCATCTCTCTGCTCCTGAATAGACCACAAGCTCAAAAGGGCAAGGATATACCTAATGTCTCTTTGTTTGGGTTCTAGAAAATGCCTCATGGAATTTTGGGTAAATACATAAATGGATGCCGTAATGCATGAATGAATAAAGTTTTGAATATTTTAAGGAATAAAATCATAGACAGTCAAAAATACTAAAATCATTATGTTTCAATGACATGGTAGCTGGAACACCAGAAAACGCTGGTTTCGTACCTTTAAGCGAACCTCTGTAGAATTAGTTTTTGAACCATGTTAAGTGATAAGTGCATTGTTCTTACTATCTATGGGCACATCTTCCCCCTCTCCTCGCCTCTCCCATTGCTCTCTCCAACTCCTTCCCTCTTCCTTCTGCCTTTGGAAGAAAGTAGGATTAAGAGGGATTATTTGGAGATCCCTCCAGAGGCTGGTAACCTCAGCTGTGACATCTGGAATCCAGCCTGTTTTACTTGCTGGGTCCATAAAACATCCTTATAAATGTTAACTGGTAACTAACCTCTCGCTCTTTAACCCTCTCCTTCCTGGCTTGGCAGTGGCTCTGTTCTGCATCTGGTCTTAGAATTTTCATTCTTTTTCTCCCGGGGGCAGGGGGGATGTCTTGTCTTAACTGGTGCTGCCTAAAACTGCCGGGCAGCAAGCTACGTATCATAAAGGTCTTACGGGATTTTTCTCCTGCAGTTTTTATGTGACGTCCATTGATTTTTCAGGAAGTGCCCCTGCACTTTTCCAGTCTCCCTTGGGAGAAAATCTGGAGTCCTCACACAGAATGTATGGTCTGAGCAGGCCTTCCACGCCAACAGGGAATATATTTATGGATAAGATCTCTATACAAAGGAGACTATGCCCTCACCAGAAGAGCTCAAAACTAACAATGCCAACATTTTCCTGGAAGAAAAATAACCTATGAACCCATATGAGAGCAAGACTGTTTTCTTTTAACTTATTCCTTAAAGCAAAAACTTAGATTAAGACTAAAAAAGAATGATATTTGAGATGTGCTCCTGGTCAACCTTCGACTTACGGACATCATATACATTAACTGTGTGTGTGTGTGCATGTGAGTGTGTATGTGTGTGTGTCTAATATCTGTCATTATAGAGCTGATGACTGTGAGGTTCGGTAGTCTAATGAAGGGGGTGAATATGGATGGTCTGATTTTTGTTTCGAGTTTCGCCGACAATGATAATAACTACCGTTAACAGAGAACACACTATGTCACATTTTGCATGTAGCATCTTATTGAATTAGCAAAACAACCTGTAAAATCAGGACTTATTATCTCTACTTTACCGAGGAGAACTGCACCCTAAAACTGACTGCTAACACATTTGAGAAGCTTGCCAAATGTCTCACAATTAGGAAGAGGAAAAGGAGAGATTCAGACTGACCACAGACTCTACCCTCAGCTACCACTCAACACTCCCTCCCAACCAGTCCAATATTCTACTTCTACAGTCTACTTTCCCCAATTGCTTAAAATACAATCCTGTCATCGCATAGCTAACCAATGAGAACAATGACTCCCAGATACGATGATAGGTCAGGAAAACACCTTTTCAGTCAAAATGGATTTTATTAAAAAGGCAAAACCCTAGATCCCACAGAAGACATGTTGAATCAGGCTGCCTTTAGGCAGGACTCAAGAATCTCTGTTTAAATGCCTCTCCAGCCAATTCTGATGGAACGTACTTGGTACTAGTTTGTTGAGCCATAGCTGACAACCACGTCTTAGACAGACTCTAAACTTTTGACCACTGACTGTATCTGTCCCAAAAGACCTGGCACACAGTAGCCTCTCAACAAATTGTTGTTGAACTGAATTGTTGAACCATCAGTCTTTATAGTGATATTTTCCACATTGGAATAATAAGGAGCATGATATTTCCTTTTCTTTTTAGAAGGGGAAACCCACTCAGCCCCATGAAGCAGCTCAGCCTTTCAAGCTTGGCGGAGGCCGTCAGGCAGCAGTGATGGAGTCTCTCTCAGCAGAGTTTTGCACTAAGGAGAAAGGCTACACTCAAGGTAGACATTTCCTTCCTAGGGCAATATGGGCATCTATCATTAAGGTTGATAGGTATTTGTATATGTCATTACTGTTACGGGTTTCTCCTGGGTCCTGGGGAGAATCAAGTGGAATGCCTATAAAAATACAACAAGCTCCTAAGAGAAAGATGCTCTCTAAAGATATAGTATTACTATAAATTCCAACCACTTCCCCTTGCTTGAAAATGCCGTCCTGGTGAGAATGATCACTTATCGGGTGTCAGCTCATTTCCCAAGCTAGTGGGAAACCGACCTAACTCTTGGGCGTCCTGAAAATGGAGGAATGGGGTCGCTGGGGTAAAGGGCAGGGAAAATAGCTAACAAAAAGTGACAATAATCTATTTTTCAAATCTGTATCAGTTACAAGTACAGCCTTACCAATAGTTGGTGCGGTAATAACAAAAACATGGGCTTACAAAAAACCTCATTCTCTGTTCTTAAATAGAATATTGTCTTCTTAAAGGATTTGTTTCATTTGCTGGCTTTCTTACCGCTGCAAGGACTCAACCCAGTTTGGCCTGTGACAATGTCAGGGAGCCTGATTTTCCTCCTTGCTCCTCAAGAACTATCAATCATCTCGATCTCTATCAGATTTTCACAGTAGCTAGCTGTTTGAACCAGGACAGTTCCCTTGGAGTTAATCTTTTAAACCCAAAGCCAAAATCCCTTTACTCCTCTCATATGTATGAGAGTAAATGTCTCTGAACTGTTCATAATCTTGGAGAAGTGCCATCCTTTGGCCTGGAGATAAATATGGGCTTTGCTAGTTCCTGGTGATTTTATACCCAGTTGGGATATGATGCCAACGTAAAAGCAACATTCTCGGCAGAAATGGATACATTTGTAGATAGACAAAGGGGATGTAAATTGTACAGCCATTTTGAAAAGGGATGGATATTATACAGCCATTTTGAAAAGTAACGGTGCACTGTGATTAAAAGACTTAGAAATATTAACAACATATATTTTTACAGGTTGACCGTATTCTAATATACATATTTATACAAATATTATAATTCCTCTAAAATATTTAAAATGCATAAACATAAACAAATATGTATTATGTATATGTAAAGGCCAGATGCCAGATCTCTGTATATTATTCTACTGATCACCTCGTCCTATTCTGTGAATTCGATGTCAGCAACTCTCAGACCTTTCTTCTAACTCATTTCCTGGAGACCTGCATTCTCAATGTCTCCTGCACAATTAACAGACATCTCAAAGCTGAACTCTGGATATTACCTGCCAGACCTGTTCTGCCACAGTCTTCCCCATCTCAAATGGAAGCTTCAAACTACATCAAGACTCCAGACCTACATGGTCATTTTTGTCACCCCCTGCTCCTCCAAACCACCATCACGTTGAAGGTCAGAGGAGAGTTCTGACTGGACTGACATATTATGTGGTCACCAGCCAGCTGATAGATCTGAAAGCCTTAGGAATGGATGTGACCACCTAGAAAAGGGGTGGGAAAAGAGAAAGGAATAAAACCCAAGAAAAATCTGCAAGGAACCTTAACAGAGCTCCAATATAGAAGGCAGAGTCTTGAGAAGAGTTGGAAAGATAACTTAGGCCCTTGGTTTATTGGAGGTGAGACTATATATTAGATTAACATGGGAGGCAAAGCTAGGTATGCTCTGGGAGGGGTTCTGGGGGAGCAGCTGCATCACCCTCCTATGGGTTGTTCCAGAAACTTTCCATCATAGAAATACTGCTTAGGCCTAGAATCACTGTGAGACAGGATGTGAGCCACCTCCCTAGAAAGGAGGCCAGCCCTATCTATCACCTCAGATGCAACAGGGCCAGGTTATGTGTTTTGTTGGAATAAAAGGAACAAACTTTTATTTGTCAGTCAGGTCCTCAGGTCCTCACCAGGGGGGGGTCCAGTGTCAGAAGGCTGTGAGGAAATCCCTGTCTGTGCTTGCACAGTCTTCTCCATCTTGTCTCAGGGAAGCAACCCCCATTGGCCATCACAAGACCCAAGTTCCTGTTAGGTGGGCCAGGCTGCCACCCAAGGGGCTGGGCCGTTAGGACACAAGCAAGTCCCTGAGAGAACATTGTTGTTAGTGATGTCACAGGTGAGGCTGGGCCAAATTCAGAGCTGCTGTCTCCCTGAGACTCAGTTCTGCAACACCCCGGATTGTCTATGTCTGTATATTAGGAAGGAGAATCTGTCATGTTCATTTTAAAACCCAGGTGGTGCCTGGGTGGCTCAGTTGGTTAAGTGTCTGGTTCAGGTCATAATCTTATAGTGCTTGGGTTCAAGCCCCGCGGCAGGCTCTGTGCTGACAGCTCAGAGCCTAGAGCCTGCTTCAGATTCTGTGTCTCTGTCTCTCTCTGCCCGTCCCTTACTCACACTCTGTCTCTGTCTCTCTCAAAAAATAAACATTAAAAAAAATTGAAAAACCCTGGAGGAACCCCCTCCCTTCAAAGTCACTGATGGGTGAAAGAAGGAAGAAGAACACAGAAGAGACCAGGGGTTGAAAGGAACCAAGGGCTGGCCGTCCTAGGAGCAGAAGGGGAACAAAACAGTGTGGTACCAGCCCCCAGGGCAGGGAGAGTAGGGACTGTGGGGTAGGACCCCCATTCTGCCCTCCATTCACACCAGAGATTCCCAGAAGAAAGTAATTAGGAAAGGGGTCCTAAGGAAAACTGGATTTCCTCTTGTCAAAAGGGTAAAAGCCTCTGAGGTCCATTTAGACTTGACATAGTCTTAGAAATGTAAGTTCTAGGATATTTATTTCCTAAATTGTCTTTAATAAGCACAAACTGCTTTCATTATTTTTAAATCGACAAAAAGAGAACTTAAAAGGAAATGGCCATGGTTTTTGCACTTCTTTTCTTTCCCTATATTTCTAAGAGATTTTCTTACGTTAGTATCACAAATCTCATGTATGGTAGTTGGCAAATATCCCATTTCATTGACCAAAAAATGGAGTGCTGGAGAGATTAATGAATGTTCTAAAGGTCAAAATTTTAAACACTAAATCCTGTGGGTAATTTTTCCCTAAGCACAAATTCCCTATGTCAACATGTTCAAGCAATTGCCAAATTATAATTTCTGCTTTTGTCCCAGATTTCAAATTGGTCGGGGCTGTACTGGATGATTTCAGACTAATTATTCAGAGCTTTAAAATGGCATCTGGCTTTATTTCCCTTAAAATACAGTTGACTATGATTGTTTTCCTTTCTTTTGCCTGAGGCTTCTCAGAATCTCATGTTCAGTTGTTTCATTTCTTGAGGACATGAATCAGATGGAATTTCTCTTTTCTTAAATGCCTTGAGTGGAAACATTCCTCTTTGTCAACAAATGCTTTAGGGGTATTAAGGTATTTAAATACTTAAGATATATATGTGGAAGATCACTGATGTGTTATTGAACCCCTCGGTCCAATTTAAAAAGCATACTGTTCTGGCAGGAAGTTTGCAAATTTCCATTTCACATCATGTGAAAAATTCAAAGATGACTTGAATTCTTGAATTGTAAAATCTGGTAACATTTTACTTACATAAAAGTTATCTCTCTTATCTTTAGTTGAATATTTTCTTTCAGAGAGATTGTATGTTTTAAAATACTATTTAGAGTGTATGAACTTCTCTTACATTAAAAAAAGACATAGATCCTGAAATATCATAGCAATTGCTTTCTTTCTTACGAAGTATAATAAATGCTTAGTTGTGATATGTTTAAAAATACATTTTATAATATGGAGTTATATTTGATAGAAATCTAATTTTTAAACAAAATGCTGATGCCATTGGGGACTCATTTATCTAAATAACATCTATCCATTTTGGTTAAATTTCATATTTGAATGAAATTTATATTAGTAAATACTATTAACTATTATTAAAATATTAATGTCTTTGTTGTTCATTGACTTCATCTATTTTCCTTCCAACTCTGATATAGTGAGTAGGGTCAGGCAGGAAGAAAAAAAAATCGTAAACCAACAGTACATACTAAACTGCCACTGCATAGTTTATAGTAATAAACACAGAGGACAAAATATAATTTTACCAGTGTTTCTTTTTTCTCCGTCTTTTCTTTTTTTGAAGGTAAGCCCACCAAGTGCCAGTAATTACTCTCGTAGGACGAATCAGAGAACCAAGATTGTGCTATTAAGAGCCAAGAAGCAAGAAATGTGTTTTAGAAAACATTTAAATGAATGCGATTTCCTACTGAGTTATGGTTTTGCCAGGTAAATGACTCTTCTGACCAATTCTCAAATGTAAGCCCGAAATGAGTAAACATTATTGCTCAAGCTTCTGGCTTAGGAAAAACACACATATAATCTCATGTCTGCTATCATTCCACATTGAATTTGTGTACAAAAGGTCGTCACTTAATTAGTCTGGGGGAGAGGCCAAAGAAGGGAGCTGGCATGGATGAGCAAGTAGATAATAACTTACTAGGAGAGGAAAGGAATCAATTCAGAAAGGTCTGCTTTGTTATTTCACGGTGAGAGAGGCCAGATAGCAGATTTGCCAAAAAAACAAAGAATCAAAGTCTAATAAGCTTCTAAAGTTAAAAGAAGATTTGGCGGCCATTTAATTCAGTAATCTCCCATTTCGGCAGAGGGGAATTTCAAGTCTGGAGAAGTGACGCTTGCTGAAGACTAGACAGCTGGTAAGTGAGAAAGCCAGGCTTTGTACCAAGATAGTCTGCTCTCTACGAAGAGTTCTTCCTACTCTTCCCAACTCCATACTCCCATCCACCTCTTTCTGAAGTGGATCCACATGATAATGGAGTCTACCTGGGGTTTAGTTTGTTTTGTCTTAACATAGGAATGAATGCAGACGTTTGGGAAGGATGGGGAAGACTGTGATTGATGGCGCACAGTGACTAAAACTTTGTCTTAATCAGAAATAAGTTTGAAGACGCTACGTACCTTATAACCAGATGAAGCTGATGTGGGTGGGGAGGGTGGGGGAGCAGAAGGTGGACACTCATACAGAAACAAAGCAGAGACTTGAATATCAGGAAGTGATGGTTCTTTGTCAGGACAGTCTAAAAGAAGGTCTAAGACAATAGCTTTGCATGTCAGGTGCATCTAAATGAGGGCTGAAGGTCGTGAAGGGGGAAAAGGTGGGTTTCATTAACAAGGTTCACTAATCTCTGTCATGTGGCCATGTGGGGACTTGCCCAGTACGTTTCCCTAGGAAGTTTCCCTCTTCTGCTGGGCTGTAAAAGTACCCTGTGTTCTGAACAGGGCTTTCCACTGTGGTCCAACATTTTTGCTTCACTATCAGAAAGCAACGGCCGGTGCAGTCAGAGAAAATAAGTTAGTTTAATTTACAGAATGGTCTGGACATGTAAGGCATTTTTTTCTCCTATCCTCAAGCAGCCTACTTGAATGTGTAACTTTTCTTATGTTCTAAGTTCATTAAGCCAGCAACTCTTTTTAAAAATTCTGGCCAATTAATAATGAATTTCTGTCATGTAGCTGATTCCAGTTAATCAATGAGGTCACCAGAAACATCGAATCCCACGTTGTTCATTAAAAGTGTTCCCATTCTAAGCCACTATGGTTTCTAAAAATGTCAGATGGACAGCTATTAAGATAACGACCACTAATGGCGACATAACCCCCTGTGTCTTGGCCACACTTTCACCCTCAAGGTCAAAGTTCAATTAAATCCATTAAAGCTCACAAATTCAGTGAGAAGCATGGGACTTAACTTTGTCACCGAAATGGTATCCAGTTCAAATCAGCTGATGTGGCTTCCTGGCCCCATGTGTTTTCCCAGCTTCTAGAACAGAGAATTCCACGTGGAGTAGTGTGCTTAAATCGTTGGTGCCAATGCCTCTGATTCATTGTGCTCTTTCTGAACTGTAACTCATTACCAACTGTGCTTTTCCAAGTTATGGGAAAAGAAGACTCGGTAATTAATTTTGTTGGTGACACTGAAAAAGTCTTTTACATAATCTTGCACGCTGTGTAGTGCCAGTTTAATACAATTCCATGATCCCCTATACACAGTAGTAAAATACAGAAACTCTAAAGACCAAGTTTAAAAAAAAACTAGAGGCATATTTATTTAGTGGCAAAACCTGACTTGTACTGATTTATCTCCCTATAATGTGAATATCTATGGCTTTCATTATAAATATCAATGTGTTTGATTAGGGGGAGCCCTGGACCCTACTGAAGGGCATTATATAATATTATATATGTGTGTATGCACTGTACCAGCCTTGTAACACCTGAAAAGAAAAATCTGAATTGCAAGACAGAACTGCCTAAATTAGTTTTAGACAAGGGATTTTGAAACAGAAAAAGTAAAACGTTTATGTATTTTCTAAGCCTATAGAAAGTGACTTTGAAAACTGAGTCTGTTTGTTTCTGATATTTAAAAATTTTTGTTTTAATGTCTATTTATTAATTAATGTTTTTTAATTTATATTTGAGAGAGAAAGAGAGAGAGAGAGAGAGAGAGAGAGAGAGACAGAGTATGGACGGGAAGGGGCAGAGAGAGAGGGAGACACAGAATCCGAAGCAGGCTCCAGGTTCTGAGCTGTTAGCACAGAGCCCATCACGGGGCTTGAACTCACAGACCACTAGATCATGACCTAAGCTGAAGTCAGATGCTTAACTGACTGAGCCACCCAGGCATCCCTGAAAACTGGCTCTGTTTCTATAAGCAAATCTTAATGCGCAGCTCATACATTCAGACTCTTTATCCCCTAGTAGTTTTGGTTGGGTTTGTATTTCATGTTATTTTTATTTTTGTTTTCTTACTTACTTTTTGTGTTATGTTATTTTATTTTTCAATTTGTGTGTTCATGACCAACAGCAGCAAACAGTAGACTGAGAACGCTAGGAAGTCTCACACAGCAAGTCCATGGTGGGAATGGGCCCTGCAGCAGCCTTCCTGGTGCTGTGAGGGCAGCGCCCCATGGCTGTTTTCCTGGCTACTTCTTGGGATGAGAGACACATTTATCCCAACAACATTCAATATTGGGCCTCTTAGCCCAGACCTCAGACAAAGGACCTAACTGTAAAAAGAAATGCTGTTTATTTGACCCATGGCTATTGCACACGCCAACACCTTCTTCCTTTGCACTGCAATCACCGGACTACACATGAGTTTCATTCGCTCTTAAAAATAACCCCTGAAAATAAAGGGGGGAAATATGTATCTTTCAAGGTGTGTTCTAACAACGGCGCCTTTTTTGCTTTCAATTGTTGCTCTATTTTTCACAGTTTGGATTGGAACCAGCGCCCTCTTTAAAATCAGCCTATTAGTTTTTAGTTGCCTTTCACAGGTACAGTGGTTTTGTTTTTGTGAAAGTTGGTACCAAATTATATATGTAAGGTTTCTGGACAAAGAATATTAAGTAGTTCTGATCCCTTATTGATTCTGATACAGAATTCCACAAGGGAAAGAGAATATGAACACAACCATAACATCAAAAGACCCTGTTTTGGCCAGAAAAAAAGTTTCTAAAATATTCATTATGTACATGGTTTTCTGTTCAGGAAGCTCATCTTTGGTGTGTAACTTCCAGTTAGGAAAAGGGAGAGAATGAGATGGAGTTTTGTGGTCTGGGGATACTCAACTCAACTTTTATTCAATAAGGCGCAAGGATCTTGGAGTACGAAATCCAACTGCCCTGGCTTATATTGTCCTCATTGAAAACAGAAAAGAAAGTAGATTTTTGGACTCGGTATGTTTCTGGGTCATAGACTGGAAATCAATTAACATCGACACTGACGAGAAAGCAAGTGACAGAGAGGCAACCTGCATCTATTCATCTAGGTGCGTTTTTAAGTGCATCTCATTTAAAAGAAGACTCTTTAGAAGTCCCTACTAGCAGTGATTATTTCCGGTGTACAGTCATGAGCTTTCAATAAATGGCTGGTTCTTCGGAACTCGGTGGAAACCTCAGTGGGGAGAAAAGCAGAAGCCACGAAGCCACAGGGATGTCACAACTCCTACAAATTAGTGCGACTTCAGAAAAACAACCACCGACGTTTCAACAGCTTAAGTGAAATGTCAAGTAAATCAAGTATCCCTACCATTTGCAAAGCCTGGGTTATGTAAACGTTAACAAATAACTATGTATTATCACCATGAAGAAAACACATTGCACTTGACAGCAGCTGGGAAAATTATGAAAGTAAACATCTATCTAAACCAGACCTAGAAAACAATTTGGCAATACAGAAGAGAATTTCATAATCTCCCTTTTAACCTCACAGAATGTTTAGGAGTATTTGTAGTAATCCTTTAGCAATAATTGTGTTTTTTTAACCCAAGAGGAGGAGTTGGCATGAATCACATGAAAAGGGAACTAGCTAGTGAGCCTGGTAAATGTATTGTCTGCCTGAAGATACTTGTGAAATGCTCCGCATGCCTAGATTTGAGAGTCATACGTACGCTGGATGCACCCATCTATCTATTCATTTTTCATGTAATTTCCTTTTTACATATTCAAGCGAAGTGCTTTTTCCCCACAATTCTTAGAAGGATATTAACTTAAAAGGACTATACAATGCAGGCTATCCAGGTTGGCATGAGGTACTTTATTCATTCTTAACTAGACTGTAGTATTATAATTAAAGCAGGAAATGTACATGCCAAATAACACAGGTAAACAGTAAAAATAATTATCCCTCCCATAGGGAATTACTATTTAAACCTTCCTAAGCATATTTTCTGGAACTTTCTACATAGCTTACTGTGCACAGCTTCCTTTTTGTCTCTTAATGTCTCAGAAAACATCCTATGTCAGTATTTCAGTATCTAGTAAGGTGACTCATTTTTTTAAAATGGTTGCAATGTCATCCATTATATGACTATTACATGATTTATCCAGTCATTTTCTAATTAGTGGGCATTTTAGAATATTTTAGATTCTTACTATTAATAACAATGGCCATACATCATATATACATGTGTTAGGCATAGCTATAGGATAGATTCCTAGAAATAGAATTGTCAGGTTAAATAATATCCAAATTTAAAATTCTGAAGGATATCTCTAAAGTGTGCTTCAAAGAGATTGTACCAATGCACGTTTTTATTAACATTGTTTGGAATGGTTAAGTTCCCCATACTTACCAATGATGTATACTATCATTTTTTTTTTGGCCAATATACAACTGAAAATTCTATTTCACAGTTTTAAATTTTAATATTAAATTAGGAGTTAAATTGAGCATATTTTCTAATTCATATTTCCTAAGCTTTTTATATTTTCTTTTTTTTTGTATTGTCTTTATTTGTGTTTTTCCTTTTTTTCTGTTTTTAATTGATTTATATATAATAAATTTAAACATAAGCACAATCATGTATGTTGCAAGTATTTTTTTCTTTTCTCTTTGAAATCCGGGTATAGTGGCCCGAAGGAATGTTTAGGTAGCTGGGAAACCTGGGTGGTTCAGTCAGTTGAGTGTCCCACTTCAACCCAGGTCATGATCTTGAGGTTTATGGGTTCAAGCCCCACGTCAGGCTCTGGGCTGACAGCTCAGAGCCTAGAGCCTGCTTTGGATTCTGTGTCTCCCCCTCTCTGTGCCCCTCCCCAGCTCATGCTCTGTCTCTCTCTCTCTCAAAAATAAATAAAAACATTTTTAAAAACTAAAAAAAAGAAATGTTTAGGTACTGAAATTTAGCAATTTCCCCCCAGATCAGTGTCTAATTGCTTTTACTTAAAATACAGAGTCATTTTTTTCAGATAAATAAATGGCTATGTTTTCTTAAGTAATTAAAAGCATAGAACAAATTTTTATTTACCATTCTTTTAGGAACAAATACATTTTAAAGGGTTTTTATTTAGAAATATTGGATTGTAAATATTTTCATCTCTAATATGTAAGTAGACCCTAGTTCTTTTTTTTTTTTTTTTGAGAGTATTAATATAAACTTGTGACATGGAAAAGTTGTTTCTACTGGTTTCCTTCAAGATTGAAAAGTGGCAGTCACCTTGAAAATCCCCCTGGTACATTGAGGAGATTAAGTAACACAAGGGTTTTTTTCAATCTAAGAGCCCATAGACTCCAGTTTGCCCAACTATGGGGATCTGATGGAATCAACAGGGTGGCCATTTATGAGGTCGCAAGGCGACCTCTCTCCTACCTCATTTCAAGGCTTAACTTGCTCTTTGCATTGCCTTAAAGCTTTCTGCTCACGGCTGACAACTTGACTGAATTGTGGATACCCCTGGAAGTTCATGGCTTTGTCTCTGATACTTGGGCAAACCCCCAGCCTGTGCTGGAATTGAAATTCTAATAAGCAACTAAGTAGAAAACACGAAGTTGTAAAACAATGATATGAGGAGATTCCGACACAAGAAGAAAACATATGTTGAACCAATGAAATGGCAAAGCCAGTTATAGCCGACAAAATTAGTAGTAAAAACAACAACAACTTTTTTAAAAGTTGATTTATTTGTTTTGAGAGAGAAAGAGAGAGAGAGAGCGAGCAGGGAGGGACAGAGAAAAAGGGAGAGGGAGAAGCCCAAGCAGTCTGATAGCAATGAGGGCTCGATCTCATGACATGGGGTTCCATCTCAGGAGCTCCATCTCGGCTCCATGAGACCATGACATGAGACCATGAAATCAAAAGTCAGGACACTTAACCCACTGAGCCACCCAGGTGCCTCAAGTCATAGCAACTTAAAAACATTTTTTTAATGTTTATTTATTTTAGAGAAAGAAGGAGACAGAGCATGAGCAGAGGAGGGGCAGAGAGAGAGAGAGAGAGAGAGAGAAAGAGAGACAGAGAGAGAGAGGGAGACACAGAATCCTAAGCAGGCTCCAGCCTTCGAGCTGTCAGCACAGAGCCTGACATGAGGCCTGAACTCACGAACTATAAGATCATGACTTCAGCCGAAGTCAGACGCTTAACTGACTGAGTCACCCAGATGCCTCTGCAACTATTTATTTAAGCTTATTTATTTTTTTTGGAGAGAGACAGAGAGAGTGTGAGTGGGGGAGGAGCAGAGAAAGAATCTCAGACTGGCTTTGCAAGGTCAGCGTAGAGCCCAATGCAGGGCTCGAACTCACGAGCCCTGAGATCATGACCTGAGCCAAAATCAAGAGCCAGGCACTTAACCGAGCCATCCAAGTGTCCCAAGACAAAACAACTTTTAAAAAAAATGTTTATTTATCTATTTTTTGAGAAAGAGAGAGAGCACAAGCTGGAGAGAGGCAGAAAGAGAGAGAAAGAGAATCCAAAGCAGACTCCACGCTCCAAGCTCTGAGCTGTCAGCCTAGAGCCTTATGCGGGGCTCAAACCCAGGAACTGTGAGATGGTGACCTGAAGCCGAAGTGACCTGAGCCGAAGCTTAGCCAAAGTGAGCTGCCCAGGTGCCCCAATAGATAGCAACTTTGGATTGACATTTTGAGAAAACGCCTAAGGATTTATGACTGTGATTACACCAATCTCACTATCACTTACCAAAATCGATGTACTTTACTGTTCCCTGAGTTGCCTTTTCTCCATAACTGTTTGCTGTTTAAAATTAAAACCTCTAAACATTAAAAAGCAAACTTCCATTGTCTAATTTTTCTCTCTAAACTCACAGTGCCTTCACATTCAGTATCATTCTGATTTGCAGCCAACAATTCTCTGCTTTTATTACAGATGCTACTTCATCTCCAACGATGACTTTATCTCCCCATTGTGCCCAGTGAACTCCTGAATACACAGATCTCAGTATCATTGATTTGTTGTACTTGAACTAAATACACATTCACATGACTGGGATCTCAAGAACCATCATCTCAACAAAAGCTTTTGAAGGTTTATCAGGGTAACAGGACAAAAATATGATACACGTTCAAAAAATTAAAGAGCCTCATCTTCAGGTCTGAAGAAATCTGTTACCAGGATTTCCTGGTCCTGGAAAGGCAAATTGCAAGTCAGTGTTAGTGGCATTTCTAGGCACCGTGTGGAATAAACCTCTGTACAAATTACCATCAATAGGCACAACAGGGAACAGAAGCAGGAAGATTCATTTTCCTCTATTTGACTAGTTCAAATGAGTTTCTCTGCACAGAGCAATATGTATGGTTCTCCAGCAGAAATGAAAAAAAAAAATGTGAACACTACCACCTTCATCACAGTTTAAAGGAGAGATTAGAAGCTGTATCCTGCTGTGTGTGTGTGTGTGTATGCTTATATGTACACACACTCACTCGCACGCACACCCATGTGTGACCACAATCCAGACAAATAACTCCATTTAGGTCTTCCAAGCTCTGAGCTAAGCTAGTCACTCTTGTAGATTTTTGCTGCAGACATATACAATTCTCTCTAACTGAGGCTAAATTTGAGGGCCTTCTTGGTGTCGCTGTCTTAATCTACAGTCTAGATGGATTTTCTCGATATCTGGACTTCTGTGTACATGATGATTCAACTCTCTAGGGACCAGACTCCCTATTCGTGTTTCTGTGCTCTTATTACTTCTGTTCGATTCTGTTCTTCACATTATGAGGAGATCCTGGTCCAGGTACCTGTCTATGCCTAGAATGTGGCCATTCACTCTCACAATGAGGAGATTAAGAGCAAGGGCCCCACAATCACTGTTGGGGCTCAGACCTCTGACCAGGAGACCCTGGACGGGGTGCTTCATCTCTGAGCCTCAGATTCCTAATCCACCAAATGGGGGTAATCTGAGTGAAGATTAAACGTGATAATCCATTTAATAGCATTATAATATTGCCTGGCTCATAGTGATTCCCCTGTAACTGTAGATACTATTTATTGCACTCCTTCAATGTGCAGATGTGCATGAAAGCTCCATGGCATGGCGTGGTCCTGGTGAATCCCGCCAGGGAACAAGTCCATCGACCAGGTGGGTGGTAGAAGGCACATGGAACGAATTTCTAGTTGAAAAAGGCTAAGACTGCAGTCACAACAACCACAGGAGAATCACAAGGTGAATTTTTTTAAAGTTTATTTATTTATTCTGGGGGGATGGGCAGAGAGAGAGGGAGAGAGAAATCCCAAGCAAGGTCTGAGCTGACAGTGCAGAGCCCAACATGGCGCTGGAACCCATGAACCACGAGATCATGACCTGAGCTAAAACCAAGAGTCACATGCCTAATGGACTGAGCCACTCAGGTGCCCTAAGGTGAGTATTTTCTTTAACCAAGAATTGGAGAAGTTAACAGGGTAAGAGGCTTCCTTCAGAGACTCTCATTAAGGTAGACTAGAAAAGAGTTACAAATGCTGGCAGCTGGTTGGGAATCAAGGGTTAATATATTTTGAGAAGGTAGAATAAGGCCTGAAGAGAGTTGCTACAATGTCATCAGAAAACTACTGAAGGTACCCATGAAGCATAAGCTTCATGGGGCAAGTAGTGCATAAGCCTAGAACAGGGGTCTGCAAGTTTGTTCTGAAAAAAAGCCAGCTAGGAAACATTTTCGGCTTTGTGGGACATACAGCCTACATTCCACTTACTTTATTGCCATCGTTACGCAAAAGCAGCCATGGGTGGTATGCAAGCAAATAGGCATGACCATCTTCCATAAAATTTATTTACAAAGATCAACAGCCACCACATTTGACTGACTGGCAATAATTTGCTGACACCTCTTCTGGAACACCAATAACAGAAATCATCATCATGATAATCATTTTTCATAATTAAATCTTGACTATGTACCAAACGCTGTGCTAAACTCTCTTTTTAACTTATTTTCTTATAACACTATGAGGTCTATACCCTTATTATCCCTATTTATTTATCAGCGGGGAAACCAACTCAGAGAGTTACTTATCTTCTTTTCTCCTAACACTACCTGTCCATACAGGTAATCAACGTTGGCCAGAATTTATGCCGAGGCAGTTTGGCTTCAAAGATCAAATACTCTTAATCACTGTGTCATTTTGCCTTTTGAGTGGGAGTTGGGATGGGGCAGAGGCGATTTTAATTACCTATTCATCTCCATTTGATCCTAAAGGGCCACCATCCTAACAGTGGCGGGTTTTACCGGTCCTGACTTCCCTTTTATGATAAGTGTCCACTTTTCCTAGTTGCTCCTATTTTACTTTGGTTACTTTGTGTGGTTCAAATACAATTAACTCTTTAAAATGGCCCCCAATTCCCTGAAGGATTTGGACCCAGCCTAGCAAGCCAGTTTTGTACCAAGCTCTCCTTTTTTTTCTGCATTCCAACTCGCCCACCTTGCTTTTTTCCCCTGGAATATTCCATTCTGCTTACTGCCTTAGGCATTTGAACATGATATTTCCTCTGCCAGGATTATTCTTCCCTTCTTCTTCTTTTGGTTGACTTGTCTCTGATCAAATCTTAGTTTAATCATCCTAACTTAACAGAAGACTTCTCTGATCCTGTATCCTTAGAGCAGCATGTCACTTTTTTCATAGGACACTGCAGCTTATAATTTTTTATTCACCTATGTGATCATTTGGCTAACACATATTTTTCCTACACAGAGTTTCTCAACCTCAGCACTATGGACATTTCAGGCTGGACAATTTCACATGTTTGTGCATGTCTGTGCACACATGTGGGCACAAAACCTGTGCATTACATGATGTTTAGCAACATTGTGGCCTCTGCCCACAAAAAGCCAGTGACATCCCTCCCCTCAGTCATTACAATGAAAAAAAAATGTCATCAAATATTGCTAGATGCCCTTGGAGGAAGCAAAGTATCCTCTAGTTGAGAACGACTGTCTAAAATGAAAGCTCAAGGAAGAAAGAGGCTATACTGATTATCTTCCACTTGCCTCCCACCCATATCCCTGTTTTTTGTTTTTAATGTTTATTTATTTTTGATAGAGGGAGAGAGAGAGAGAATGAGAGTGGGGTGAGAGGCAGAGAGAGAGGAAGACACAGAATCTGAAGCAGACTCCAGGCTCTGAGCTTTCAGCACAGAAGCAAGGCTCGAACTCACAATCATGGCCTGAGCTAGTCACATGTGTAACCAACTGAGCCACCCAGGTGCCCCACCTGTATCCCCGTCTACCCTGAACTTTTCTCTTTGCCCAGAGAGCCTGACCTATACAGTCTGTATCAGAGTCTCCTTTTTCTTCTCACTTCCAGTTGGGTGTGGCCAATGGAAGGCCTTCTCAGAAGACAGAAGGACAAGAAGGAAGTGAGATGGAGGTCTTCTCTTGTGTATTCTAAGTCATCCCTTGTACCTAATGCCCGTGTTTCTATGGAATAGCCTTCTCAGGGCAGCCACTCCCTCCACTTGAGGTGTAATGGTTTTTCAAAGTCCAGCACTGTCCCTTGTTGGTTCCTATAAGCCTCGCCCAAAACGATGTAATTAATTCACTTGGTACGCTTTCCTCAAATTTTGCTGAGACTCTGCTACAAAGATTATGTGTATATTTCTCACCATTGAATATGCAGTGCTGGTGGCAATGAGCTCCCAGTAAAAATGTGTCACATGAATAAATGCAGTGACATCTATTTGTCTTCCTTTCTCTGACCTTTTGCCTTTGTCTGCCTCAATGCTTTACTGGACCCAAACTCACGAGTCTTTGCCTGATTTGATACATGGGATCCAGCTCAACTGAGGGTTTCTGAGACGCACCCAGAAATATTACACTTGACCCCATCCCCACCTCTAATTCCTGCTGTGTCTGCTTGCCTAACACATCACCTCTTTTTCTTTTTTTGTTTTTAGGTTTAGAATTCTTTGTTCAGTTTTGCTATTCAACTAGCCTAATACAAACCATGTTCAACAAAATGTCTTCAGTTAAGGTTTGTCTTGAACTAGTAATATCTAATATTTTATCTATAAATTAATAATAAAATACTTGCTTTTAGAAATGACTATTTTTTCAGAAATCATGAAGATAGAGCCATTCATAACTCCGACTCCGTTTCAGAAGACTACTAGTTCAACAGATATTGTGACAATATTATTTGATCTGAAATATTTCCAACCCAAGCAACACTTCACACATATTCCACAAACCCAGCTGTCCATCTCTGGAATAAATAACATTTATTTTTGGAAAAAAGCAAATACAGACAAGAAGTTAAGTAATTAAGAATTTATTATAAGGGCTCAGATCTCTCCAAGATAAACTCTCAATTCTCAAGCCTTTTTTGTACCCTGTAGACTCACAAATTCTGATCAGGACCTTCAACTCTACCTCTCTTGGTGAATCAGCAAAAGATATGCTCTAACAACATTACACTGAAGAGGAAATACAGTTTTTCTGTGTTGGAATAATAGGCTGTTTAATTTTTCTCTTCATCTTGAATGCCTGAAAAATAACTGTTACTTAAGTGTACCAATACATTTAAAACAAGCCTTTACTTTGCTGCATATTCACAGAGATTACAATTACAATCTTTTTGATTTCCTTAGTCTTTTTAGGAAATGTGGAACAATGAACATAAGAAAGACAAGCACTCCTAGATATCCCACAGGGAAAAGAGAGGAAGCTACCAGTTCCATGGAAGTCAGGTCTACACAACTACATTCCCTATTTTTCTTGGAAAGAAACTTATTTGTGCCCATCTTTATTTCCTTGTTTCCTGGTCTCTCTTATACCACCAAACAAGAGGTCATTCCAGGGTAATATCCACAAGTAAATGTTATTGATGTAAAAGTCAAGTGTACAAATTAGAAATCATATAAAAATTAACATCAACAATGACGTAAACAAATTGTAATGTGGAGAAAAGAAAAGAGTTGTAACATTAGCAGAGAAGTTTTGTGGAACTTATGTTTCATTAAATGATTTAGTATTTTAACAAGAAATCAAAGAGAAGAACCTTTCTTCTGGAGATTTTAAATTCCTCATGGATAAGACGATTGTTTGATTTTGAGCTGTAAGCCTGCCTTAAGCCATTTTGTGAAAGGCCCAAAAACCATTTTGTGAATGATGAAGTAAAGAGAGAGTAGAGTCACTGGAACCATCAGAAACAAAATGTCTTCAGATTACATGAACAGAGACAATAACTTTTCCCTTGGATTATGGGATCTTTTGGGGTGTTCCACACGATAACTCAATAACCAACAAACAATTTTGAAATGAAGCCATTAACTTTCTTAAAAGCAATGTTTTCTCAAATTTTCGATTAATGCTTTATACAGAATTTGTTGCAATACATATAAAAGAGAAATATCTAAACAAACAAACAAACAAACAAAAACAATGTTTTTGACTGACTTCAATAACTGAAAAGGATAAATTAACTGAGATACTTCATAAAGCCAGCAGCATTATGGGTAAACAAAAGAGCTTCCCTAAAGAGATTAATTAATTAATATTTTATGTTTATTTATTATTGAGACAGAGAGAAACAGAGCATGAGCATGGGAGGGGCAGAGAGAGAGGGAGACACAGAATCCAAAGCAGGCTCCAGACTCTGAGCTGTCAGCACAGAGCATGACGCAGGGCTCGAACCCACAAGCCATGAGATTATGACCTGAGCTGAAGTTGGACGCTTAACCGACTGAGTCACCTAGGAGCCCCTAAGTAATTTGGATAAAATATTGGCTAAAGGCTCGTATCCTCTCCTCACACAATACAGACAAATGTCTGAAGAAGAGGAAGAGTTCTTTGGGGGACATATCTTGAAGTAAATCCAAGGTTTCTCCTTTTTTTCTGAGGCAGCACAAGTAGTTCTAGTCTTGAAGAAACTGGAATGCATGATTTCCTTTATTTTGGAGTATTTATTACAAATTTTCAAATGTACAGCAAAGTTAAAAATTTTTACAGTGACTGTCCATATACCTACTACCTAGATTTCGTCATTAACTTTTTACCATACTTCCTTTACAACATATTTGTCTCTCCAGCTGTGCCTCAATCAATCCTTCAAGCTATCTTACAGTTTCATACAATGCAAACATCAGCATACATATCTCT
Organism: Mungos mungo; assembly: GCA_004023785.1. NCBI lineage: Eukaryota > Metazoa > Chordata > Mammalia > Carnivora > Herpestidae > Mungos > Mungos mungo. The sequence goes on from PISW01007663.1 coordinate 45,028, forward strand.
AATAAGAGTTTAATTTTTAATGGTTTTCTTCTTTTTGAGATAAAGTTTACACACGGTGAGGGTCGCCTGGGTGGCTCAGTTGGTTAAGCATCTGACTTTGGCTCAGGTCATGATCTCACAGTTTGCGGGTTCGAGCCTCACGTCAGGCCCTGTGCTGACAGCTCAGAGCCTGGAGCCTGCTTTTGATTCTGTGTCTCCTTCTCTCCTTGCCCTTCCCCTGCTCACATTCTGTCTCTCTGTCTCTCAGAAAAAAAAAAAAGACATTAAAAAAATTTTTTTTAATTTACACATAGTGAAATACAGTGATAATAAGTGTCTAATCACTGAGTTTTGACAAATGTTTCCATTGTAGCATTTTAAACTCCTATCAGAGTATGAAACATCACATCACTCCAGAGAGCTTTCTTACACTCTCTCTAATCAATACTCACCCTCTCTAAGTTCAAGACCAATATTGTTTTGATTTTTTTCTCACCATAGATTATTGTCTTTTCTAGAAATTCATATTGCTTTGTTTTTTCTAAAAATGTACATTAATCGAATAATAGACTAGACACACTGCTCTATACAATCATTTACACTCGGCACAATGGTTTTAGAAAATGACCATGTAGTCACATGTAACAATATCTTCCCCTCTTTATTTTTGAGTGGTATATTCCATTATAAGAATACATCACAGTTTATATATCCATCTTTCTATTGACCAACAACTCAGTCATTTCCAGTTTGGGGCTGTAATGAATAATATTGCTATGAACATTCATGTATAACTTATTTTGTGGATGTATGTTTTCATTCATTGGGTAAAAAAAATGAAATTTTTAGGTAAGATGTTAAATTTTATAGGAAACTGATAGATATATTTTTACATTGATTCTTCTGTCCTATATTCCCACCAATAATTCACGCAAGTTCCATTTGTTTCATATCTTCACTGACATTTGGGGTTGCCAATCTTTTTGGCTTACAATTATACATCTGCATATGAAAACTTAATTTAGTCCTTTCCCTAACACCACTTAACAACTAACTCAAAACAGATCACAGACTTCAATTGTACTTTGTGACCCTGCTGTAGGCAAAGATTTCTTAGATATAACACCAAAGACATGATCCATAAGAGAAAAAATAATAATAAACTGGATGTAATTAAGGTAAGAAACTTTTATGCTTCAACAGATATCATTAGGTAAATGAATGAATAAGTCCCAGATTTGGAGAAAATGTTTACAAGTCATGTATCCGATGAAGGACTGCTATCCAGAATATATAAGGAATACTAAGGACTCTTATTATTGTAAGAAGGCAAGTGGGCCAATTTAAACATTGGTAATGGACTTGAATAAATATTGCTCCAAAGAAGATCTACAAATGGCAGACAAGCACATGAAAAGATGCTCAATGCCATCAGTCATGAGGGAAATGCGTATCAAACCATGAGATACCATTTCACATCCCCTGGAAGGCTATAGTCAAAAGGCAGGTGATGACAATAATTGTGAAGGATGTGGAACAAATGGAACAGTGCTTGCAGAAATGTAAAATGGGGCAACCACTTCGGAAACCAGTTTGGCATCTTCTTAAGATGTTAAACATAATTATACCATACAACCCAGCAATTCTGGTCCTAGGAATGAAAATATATGTGTACACAGACTTGTACACAAATGTTCATATCAGAAATAGCCAGAATGTGGAAAGCCCCAAATCCATCAACCGCTGAATAGATAAACAATGTAAGCTCTGTTCATATTATGAATACTATTCAGTAAACATCCCAGCACGTAGGTGCAACATAGACGAACCTCAAAAGCAGTGCGTTGAGGAATAGAAGCTAAGGACAAAAGGCCACATATTGCAAATTCCACTTATACCAAATGGCCAGAAAAATCACATGTATAGAGACAGAAAGTAGATTAGTAATTGCCTAGAACTTGGGCAGCGGGAGGAGGGCAGAGACGGGGAGGGTGGGGGGTAGGAATAAATATGACTACAAATTAGCATGAAGAATATTTCTGAGGTGACAAAAATATTCCAAAATTGGATTTTGATGATGGCTGGGAAATTCTGTAAGTTTACTAAAAATTATTGAAGTTGATACTTAAAATGAGTGAATTATATGGTATGTAAATTATACTTCAATAAAGCTGTTAAAAAAAATGTTTCCACAAAGAAAACTGCAGGCAGATGGCTTCCCTGTGAATTCTACCAAAAATCTGAGAGAGAAATATCACCAAATATGACAAAAATGCTTACAAATAATAGAAATGTAGGAAATGTCTCTTCAATAATTTTTTGCAGACCAGCAGGACTTTTATACCAAACCAGAAAGTGACAAAACAAGAAAGGAAAATTACAGGCCAGGTGTTGTGTGTGTGTAAAAAAATGGATACAAAATTCCTAAACCAAGAATTGGCAAATTGACTCCAACATTATGTATAAATAATAATATATCGCAATCTAGATAGATTTAAGTTGAGCAATAACTGAAAATCGTTTCATGTTTCCGAGGCTGCAAAAGAAAATAAGAATACAACTTAGTATTTCTTTCCTGATAAAGGAAGAAAGACCTCTTAGCAAACTAGTAATAGAAGAAAGTTAACTTTATCCACTGAAGTCTATCTATAATTACTTTATAGCAAGCATGGTACTTAACAGTGAAATTTTGAAAGCTGAGCACCTGAGATTAGGAATTAGATGGGGAAATCTGTTATTGTCATTTTATAAATGCTGCTCTAGCGATTGTTGCTGATGATATTAAGCAAGACTAGAAATAAAAGATAGAACTAAAGGTACAAAGGAAGTTTAGAAAGCTATCATTATTTACAAATGCTTGCAAATCTAGAAAACCTCAAGAATGTAGAGTTAAAGAATTAGAATTAATTTATGACTTTAGCAAGAACACTGGATAAACATGAGTTTTGTAACAAACATCAATTATGTTTCTGTATGCCGGTAACAAAAAAATAAATTGTAAAACAAAGATGCTGTTTAGAATAGCAAAGAGTGTAAGGTACCATGTATAACAGTAAGAGTAAGTGGAGCAGAATCACATTTAGCCGGACTTCATATACCAAACTGATCAAATGAAGACTATACAATAGCTGTATTTCTATATTTAAGAAAATTTACAAAGACTTAACATATAAGCAAGGCATAAAGATTACAAAATGACTAAGGAAATAAGACAAAGAAACAAATATAAAAATGGATATAAGAATTTAAAAGGACAAATTAAAGAGCAGATCAAATAGCTGAAGAGATTTATGTACAAAGATGATGTACAAGATGATGGATTTGCTCATTTCCTGAAACGTCACACAAAGAAATAAGGAGATTTAAAATATTATAAATAAATGGAAAGACATGGAGACACAAGGAGACATTGCAGCATAGAAGGGATAACTTCTGAAGAGATAATATCAGAATAAATCCTGGAACATTTAAAAGACACCAAAATTCAGATACAGATATAGATGAACATTATAAAAATGTTTTTGAGGACGCCTGGGTGGCTCAGTCGGTTAAACCTCCGACTTCAGCCTAGGTCAGATCTCACATTCGTGGGTTCGAGTCCCGCATCAGTCTCTGTGCTGACAGCTAGCTCGGAGCCTGGAGCCTGCTTCCAGTTCTGTGTCTCCTTCTCTCTCTGCCCCTCCCCCTTTCATGCTCTGTCTCTCTCTGTATCAAAAATAAATAAAAAAACATTTTAAAAAAATGTTTTTGAGTAAAATTTTAAAAAATCAAGTCACAAATAAATACAAATAGTTTGATTTCATATAAACTTAAAAGTATACAGAACTGGGGCCCCTGGGTGGCTCAGTCGGTTAAGCCTCCAACTTCGGCTCAGGTTAGATCTCACGTTCCTGGGTTCGAGCCCCGCGTCAGGCTTGGTGCTGACAGCTAGCTCAGAGCCCGGAGCCTGCTTCCGGTTCTGTGTCGCCTTCTCTCTCTGCCCCTCCCCCTCTCGTGCTGTGTCTCTCTCTGTATCAAAAATAAATAAAACATTTAAAAAAATTTTTTTAAGTATACAGAACTGAATGATCTAATGTTTATGGACTTGGTCATACACACACACACACACACACACACACACACACATATATATGCACACATATATACATATATACAGAGAGAGAAAAGCAAGCTAATGGTAAACGAAAATCAGGATGGTCATTACTTTCAGGTCGTGAGGAGATGGAAAAAATCCACAGGTTTTATGAGCATATGGGTCATGCTCTACAAGTGAAACTAGTTTAGGGGTACAGGAGAGTCTGCTTTGTTATTTATCTTTATGCCCTTTTCCGTGTAAGAGCATTTTTACAGAAAAAGAAATAGAAATTTCTTTTACGTAGGAATACTTACCAATGTTATTCCATGTACAAAATATAAATTGTAACAATAGCAAACACTTTTCACCTATCGGATTTAGATAAAAAGTTCAAAATGGGGTAACATAGACTTGACCAGAGTTTAGAGAAACAGACATTTATACATTATTGTTCGTTCAAACACTTCACAGAGCGTGGGGCAGTGTTGTTCACAACACCATAAAAGTTGCAACCCATAAACGTCCCTAGTGGATACTGACCGAGTAAACCACGGTGTATCCACACAATCTAGCACTATGCAGTCACTAAAGATCATGAATGAGGTCCACGTGTGCTGGCAGAGAATGACATCCAAGAAAAACCACTCAGCAAAAATAACAAGATGCAGAAAAACATGGATTTTTGGTTTGCTGCTATTCGTGGGAAAAGAGAAGTATATGCATTGTATGTTTGGAAAGGCAGGAAGTGTTGCTGGAAGGCTAACTACACAAAGAAAACAAAGCCTGGCAAAAATGCTTAGGTCCGGGGAGCAGCCAAACAACGGTTCTAGACTGTACTTTCTTTTCACTATCATCATTTAAAAATTTTTTTAATTTATGTTTATTTATTTTCGAGAGTGAGAGAGGAAGAATGTGAACAGGGAAGGGGCAGAGAGAGGGGGAGACACAGAATCTGGAGCAGACTCCAGGCTCAGCACAGAATCTGGCGCGGGGCTCAAATCCACAAACCGCGAGATCATGACCTGAGCCAAAGTTGGATGCCCAACGAACTGAGCCACCTGGGTGCCCCAAGCACCCTTTTTTTTAACCTTCTGTATTTTTTATTGTATGCAAAACTTACCTTTCATTTGAAAAAAATCATTTGTATACCAAGATTCACATATGTGCAAGGGTGTAACATGATTACAATGTTAGAAGCAGTCATGTTGTCTAAGTCTCTGTAATAATTCCTTCTATATTAGGGATTTATTTATAAGTAAGGCAATAATTTAAAAATATCCTAACAAAATGAGTTTTTTTTATTTTATATACTCGAGTGTTATCATCAGAAAGGAAAACCTATTGCATGAAATTTCTAGTGCTGTCTGGGTTTATCTTGCTCAGAAATAATAGGGAAAAAAGGCTGTCTCAAACATTAAAAAAAAAGTTTTGCCAAATCTCTCCTTTGAAATATATAAATATAAAATCAAACAATAGAAATAATTTTAAAACACCTATTTTGGGATCCACTCTCCAAAATCAGGTGTGTTATTTAATTTCACTTTTTATCAGTTGTTCATTTGGGGTCAAACTTTCTACAGTTCCATAATGGAACTTGCCACTCTATTTTCAGAGGCGCAGATGGTGGAAAAACGTTTCACAAGTAAACCATTTTATTTGAGTGGAACTGAATTAGCTTTTCCAACCCACAATTTCCAAATACGATATCAGAAATGAAATACACCCTTCTACACCCTAGTGGTGCAGCTCCGAGAAAATCATGGCATCTCTCACAAATACAGTCTCCTTCTCTGTAAAATGAGAATCCCCAATGCCTTTGTTATAGTGTTGGGAGATTAAATCCCCTGGCACATCCCTTTGAAAGTATCTGCAGGCTGCCTGGCACTCCTTTACACCTTCAGCATCACTGGACAGCATTTCAAAACACTAATACCTGGCCCCACGGAGGCCAATCAAATCAACATCTCTGGCCCTGGACCCTAGCATCTGCATTTTTTCAAAGCTTCCTTGATGATTCTCATGCGCACCTAGAATTGAGAACCCTGGACTGACTCTGGACCGGTCATCCTGCAGCTGTTAAAAACACGGACAGTTGTGTTGATAAGACACCAATAAGGTTGTGAGGATCCACAAGCGAACGAATCGAGCATTCGTTTGTGGAGGCATATGTGGTCCTTGTTGGTTTTGACTCATGAAACGAGAAGGGCCTATGGTAACCTGCATGGATGCCACCAGCCGCTTTATCAGCCTCCAGCTGGGTAGAAAGGGTAGAAAGAGGAGAAAAAGAACTTGCATTTTAAGTTTTTATTTTATTTATTTACTTTGAGAGAGAGAGACAGCGAGAGAGCGCGCGCGCTTTGCGCGGGGGCGCGCGCGCGGGTGCGCACGAGCAAGCGGGGGAGGGGCAGAGGGAGACAGAATTCCAAGCAGGAAGCAGGCTCCACGCCAGCCATCAGCGCAGAGTCCCGTGTGGGGCTTGAACTCATGAGCTGGGAGACCATGACTGGAGCCCAAACCAAGAGTCAAATGCTTAAGCTACTGAGCCATCCAGGCACCCCAGGAACTTGTATTTTAAAAGCAGAAAATCTACTATGGTTTTATGTAGCGGAAAAGACACCTAACAGGTGAATATGCCACAGGTAGGCTCTTGCTCCAGGTCAAAATCAAACCTAACCTGACATGTTTCTTTCTGTGACAATCATGGCTACTCTTTAAAATTAATACCTGTCCTCTCTCCAGGCTCACCTGGACCTCCCAAAGGTCCCTCCCCTCACTATTTTGTGCACCGTTATTTACTACGTTCGTTTTATTTGACTGTATATTTGCATTAGACCACGAGCTCCAGGAGGGAAGAAGCTAACACCCCCGTTAGTTCTTCCACAGCTGAGATTTCTTTCTGAACTTCTCCGAAACGAGACACCTATCCCTTAGGCAAGGACTTTTTTTTTTATTTTAAAAGGAAAAGAGATTATGTCATGTATCAAAGTAGAGCACAATAGGAAAAAAAAGCACAAACTGAAGGAAGGTGAAGTGTTTAGAATCAATCATTTAAAAAAGAAAAAAGTGCTCTCTTCAATAATAGCCTTTTCCCTACATGAACCATTCTTTCCCCTATGTTGGCTTAGTTTGATTAAAAGGCTTGTTTTCAATTCTGCTGGATCATCCACAACATTTTGTCTGGCCATTCCTTGGAGATCTCTGTTACTCTAACCGGTCTCTAATTCTCCGGTTATGGCTCCGGTTCCTTTCGTTAATAATTGGATTCTGCCGGCTGCTTGCTACCCTGCAGCGTTTCCTCTCCAAACTAAGTGAACTTGTAACAATATAAGATAAAGCTTTTCCTCCTTTTATCCTTACTTTCTTTAGAGTCTTACCAAAAATCCTGTTTACTCCCGGGGGCTACAACAAATTATCCTTTCCCGGTTGTTTACAGGACAAATCACATGTGTGTCTTGTGTAATGCTAAGCAGTTCAACATGCCGTTCCGTTAGTGAAGGGAGAACCTGACCTTGCTCCAAGATCGCAGTATTGGATTCAGTGTTTTGGGGGAGTGTTTCATCTATCAAACTGTGTTTGTGTGACTTTGGCCAAACAACTTCACCTGTGTGAACCTCAGTTCTAAATCTCAGTTATAAGACACTGGCCAGGGCCACGTCAATTTTTTTCCCTCTCTAGTTCATGATTGTTTTATAAAAGCAAATGTGCTACCTATAAACTTTTTAGTAAGCTTGCTGAACTTGGTAAGGTATAAACAGCTTTAGCTTTAATTTCCTCCCACTGGAGCTTGGCAACACTCTGCAGGATAGAATTTTCTCTCATCAGACACCATGATTTAGGAAGGTTCACTTTTGGGCCACCTGGGTGGCTCAGTCAGTTAAAAGTGTCCGATTTCAGCTCAGGTCATGATCTCCTGGTTCATGGGTTGGAGTCCTGTGTGGGGCTCTGTGCTGACAGCTCAGAGCCTGGAGCCTGCTTCTGATTCTGTCTCCCTCTCTCTCTGCCTCTCTCTCCCTCTCTCTCTCAAAAATAAATAAATATTTAAAATTTTTTAATAAACACAAATAAGAAATAAATAAAAGGCTCACTTTCTGTATTAAAACATCTGCTTTGGTCTAAAAATATTAATATCATTTCCAATCCATATCCATCTTGCCTGTTCCCCCAAGCTCAAGTCTGACCTAAGGTTTGGAGAGCAGAAGTGAGGAAGAAAAACCAAACCCCACTTTTTGCAGACCCATATTCTCCCAGCACACACCAGCCCTGCCCAGCTTCCTTTCTGACTGGTCAGCCTGTGCGCCCCTTCCCCAACTGTGAAATACTTCAAATATCGATCATCCCTGCCCTTTTCATTGACCTTTCTCTCCCACCACTTCTGTTGCTTCAGGCCAGAACTTTGAACACTTTCTTGGATAGCAAAGGTCTTCTGTCTGTCACTAAACATCCAAATGACGGCCCTGCTGTGCAGCACAGAATTGGATTTCGAAGATGTCCATGAACAGATCCTCCTGAGCCCAGATCCTGTCAAGATGTCCAAAGTCTGGCTGCCTCACACGCGTGGTATCCTGTAGGAAAACACAGACACTGACTTTTCCAAATTGAGGAAGGACAGTTTTCCCTACTGTGGATCTCCCCTCTTCTTTTATGCAGTCACCTCCAACCAGCCTTGGGCATTTAGACTTTTTCACGTGACAGGCAGATGCTGGGCTCTATGACCCTCCCCAACTTCAAGGGACACATTTCACACCTTCTCAAGAACAACTGTGTCTTTCACTCCAAGAACAGCTAAAAGTCCCCCTCCCAACACTCTTTGAGCCAGAGACAGCCAGTCACCTTTGGCCGACACCGTAACATTTAGTGGGGGCCTAGAAGGAGGAAGTATACCTTCCCTTTTCTTCCAAGGAAATTTCCAAGTCTACTTTTGAATGTCTGACCTTCCCTTACCTGAGTTATTGGACTGAAGATGGCTGAACTGTGTCTCCACCTCCAGCAAACCTGTGGGGTTCCGTTTAGCTCTTGTCTTTAGCCTGTTGGAAAACTTTTTCATCCTTTGTATTTTTCACAACTTTAGACTTTTGTTGAACTTCCAACATAACATAAGAATTCTCATCCTATTATATTTTACCTTATTTTCTCTTGCATGTGAAATCTTTCCTGTCTATTTATTTATTTTTGAGAGAGAGAGCACAAGAGAGAGTATTGAGAGTGGGGGAGGGGCAGAGAAAGAGAAGGGGTAGAGAGAATCGCAAGCCGACTCCATGCGGTCAGCACAGAGACAGATGGAGGGCTCAATCCCATGAACTGTGAGATCATGACTTGAGCTGAAATCAAGAGTTAGACACTTAACCAACTGAGCCATCCAGGCGCCCCACAGGCAAATTGTTTTTTAATGTTTGAAGAACACTTAGAACTTCAGACCTGGTAACTTTATCATTGAACAATCTAGAAAAATATGAATCTAAGTTTCAGTGCATTAGATATAAAGAGAGCTAGTGAGAAATCACCTGACATGATAATTATGAGATCAAATGAGATAATCTGTGGGAATTCTGGGTAAACTTTTTAGTGCTATTCAAAGATTAGTTAGTATGTTAAATATAACCTGAGTAAAAGAGAAATTGGAGGCAGTTATTAAAGTAATTCAGGCTTACAAAATGTCTACCAGTAGGAAATGGAGATAAACACCTGAATATGGTCTGAGGCATGTAAATAGCACTATGCACCCTTACCTTCAACCTGAACTCTCAGATGAATCCTAAAATGTTTTAAAGTTGATACACAGTGCATTCTCAGAAAGGAGGGAGGGAGCAGGAGGGAAAGAAGGAAAGAAGGGTTATTAAAGAAAGAAAAAAATAACACCACTATAAAATATTCTGTATGGCCGTGCAAAGTGTCCTTCTTCCGGCATCTGGTATCAACTCCAGCCTTCAGTTCTCAAACATCTACTCAGATCTTGCCACTTAGCGTCCCCCCTGCTTCCGCACACCTGAAATGTTCCTTTCCAAAATGCTAACGCTGCCGTATACGTAACTTAGAGTTTTCCAGCTGTTTCATGCATTGTTTTTTGTCTCTTCAATTAAATTAAAAATTTGAGATGACCCCCAGTCTTTCTATTTCTTCTGGGAAATGAGTAACCATTTGCAATGAACAAAAGATAATTTGGTGCACAGGTGACAATAAAAATATATTCATTTGCCTTCATTCGAATCCAAATGTGACACAAACCTAGGTGGAGAAACCTCAAAGTAAATTGATTTCTGTAGCAGATTTGATGAATTCTAAAGCTGTTAAGATGCTCCACAAAATATACATATTGGATAAATATCTCGTATAAATGAGTACAGATAAGGGGCTCACATGGGAACCTCGGAGATTCTTGGTGCTGCCAGTAAGAGTGGAAATACCATGTGATATTTTTGTATTTCTGTTTTTGTATCAGCACTTCAGAGGAAATAAAGAAAATTATTCACACACACACACACACACATACACACACACGCACACACATTTGCCAAATGTAGGTAGTTATGCCCCTATTTATATTAAGAATTATTTTTCAAGAGGAAAAACCCTTACTTTACTTCATTTGTATCCATTTTAGTCTTGACTTGTTCAACCGCTTCATTCTTGCCTACTTGGAAGCACAGACGATGTGATTTCTGTTTGGTAAAGTACGAATTTTTAGATATGCAGAGGGATTAATCAGGAAAGAAATTAAACCAAAATAATTGCTTAAGAAATTACTGTGGATCAAAGACTTTGCTCTCAGTTTACACCTTGTCTCTCCTAAAATTGCAAGAACCCAGCAAAGCAGCCAGAATAGACCTTGAGGGTGTAGGTCCAGAGCAGGGAAATAATTTTCCTGAGATCATACAGACTATGTGATGACAGAGACTATATTTTTAATCAGTGCCCCGTTTTGTACCCCCAAACTCACTTAACCAGGGCAAATGAGTGTTGACTGTAAATATTCTGCTTCCGCGTCAGAGGAAAGCAAAGAGCAGAGGATGGTGCACAAAGCTGAGAAGTGATAAATTCCCAGCCGGGCCTCATCTACTCCTTGCTTTCATTTAATCCACCCTCATGCATATTGTTTAGGCCATTTGTTTTTATTGTTCATAGGCCACCCACAGGTCCCACCAAACTGCCGGCTCAAAAATGTGCATGTGCCCCAGGAGAGCATCACATCTTAGCAGATGCCAGAGATCTTGGGTCTGAGGGGAGGGATGAAACCGAGAGTTTTAAGAAATCAAGGATAGAGCAGCGTAGAAAAGGAGCTAACAGCCTTTCTGATCAGAAAGAAGCCTTGCATGGCCATGGTCAACCAGCATTGTTAGTATCCCCATCCCCTTAGAAGATACTCATTGGGCCCCTGCCTCCTGGTTAACCCCCCCCCCCAAGTCCTCATTCCCGTCTACTCCTTCCTGCCTCACCCTGTATGGCCCTCCTTTTCTTTGCCTATCTACAACCTTCACAGTCCTAACTTTCCTCCTTTCTCTACACCTGGTCATCTTCTCCTGGCCACAAAATGGAATTCGGGGAGCTTCTGGGTGGCTCAGTCAGTTAATCATCAGGCTCTTGGTTTCAGTTCATGTCATGATCTCTTGGTTCCTGAACCCCACCTCAGGCTCTGCACTGACAGCACCCAGCCTGCTTGGGATTCTCTCTCTCTCTTCCTTTCTCTCCATGCCTTCCCTGCTCTCAGTCTCTCTCAAAATAAATATAAATTTTAAAAAATGGAATTCAGCATCAATAACAGATACTGCTCTGACCACTAACAAGCAGCAGAAATGAAGGCACCCGGAACATTCATGATCATGCACTATCTTTAACCCTCACAACTCCAAATTAGAGACACCAGCTTCCTACTTTGCAAATGAGGACATTGGAAGTTGGAAGAGTGAAGTAACTCAGCCACCCAAAGTCACTCAAAGGAAACGTTTATAGTTACAATGTGTCACGTAGGTTTTTCTTTTCTTCTTTTTTAACAGTTTTTTGAGAAGTTCAATCGCACACCACATAATTTGCTCATTTAAAAGGTGCCACTCTGTGGCTTTCAGCATATTCAAAGTTGTGCAACCATTATAAGGTCAATTTTAGAACCCTTCACCACCCCAAGAAGATCCCTGCACCCTTGGGCTGCCTCCTTCCAGTCCCCCCATCCCTCTGGCTCCAGGCAATCTCTAATCTGTCCTCTGTGTCCATATATTTGCCTACTCTGGACATCTCATGTAGGAGAGTCCTACAATACATGGCCTTTCCACTTTTTCAATCAAGGTAATGTTTCCAAGTTTCACTCAGGTTGCAACATGTATCAGTACTTCATCTCTTCCTATGGATGAGTAATATTTTCTTGTACAAATGTGCCCCGTTTTGTGTGCCCATTCATCTGCTGGTAAACATGTGGTTTGTTTCTACCTTTGGCTATTATAAATAGTGCTGCTATGAATATTCATGTGTAAGTTGTTGTGTGGATATATGTTTTCATTTCCCTTGGGTCTTCACCCAGCAGTGAAATTGCTAGGCTGTGTGGTAACTACGTTAGTTTAACTCTGTTAAACAGCCAGACTGTTTCCCAAAGTGCCTGTACCATTTTACATCCCCACCAGCAATGTAGGAAGGCTCGCATTCCTCCACATCCTCTCCTACACTTGTAACTGTCTGACTTTTTGATTAGAGCCATCCTGCTGGGTGTGAAGTAGTATCTCATTCGGGTTTCTTTTTGCATTTTCCTGAAGGCTAATCCTAGGCTTTTCTTGATATGCATCCTAAATATTTATTATAATTATCCAATTAGATAAGGATGTTTCAATCCTTGATCTTAAAGCAATTTAAAATCAGTGAGAAAAAGAAATGGATGTATCCGCACGAGGCCAGTCTGAATGTGTGTGCACGCGCACCCTGGTGTGTCTTGCATGCACGTGTGTGCGTGTGTCCATAAACGTGTATGATTTGGAACTATTAAAACCACAGACTTTCGATTAAGTTGCTAGAGGTTGGGGTGCCTGGGTGGCTCGGTCAGGAAAGCATCCAATGTCGGCTCAGGTCATGATCTCACCATCGGTGGGTTCAGTCGGGCTCTGTGCTGACAGCTTGGAGCCCGAAGCCTACTTCAGATTTTCTATTTCCCTTTCTCTTTGCCCCTCCTTCACTTGGTCACTTGGCGCTCCCTCGCTCTCTCTCTCGCTCTCTCGCTCGCTCTCTCTCAAACATAAATAAATAAAAATTAAATTTTTTTAAAATAAATAAATTGCTTGTGGTCAAATCCAGGCCATGCCACATAACGCAGGAATGACCTGAAACAAGTCAATTAATTGCTCTAGGTTTATCTTCCCTACCTACAAGTAGGGAGAGTAAAAAGTAACATATATAACTTGCTTAGCATAGTGCCTTCTAGATAGTTTGTTTATAAGTATTAGCTCAATATTTCTATATTCATTGACTCTTCTACATTTAGGAGCTATTTCATGTACTGTGCAGTTTAAAACATTGAGTGATACATTTTATATTTGTGCACATATTTGTTCCTAAACATTTTAAGCCAATATTATGGTTTAGCGTTTTGATAGATTCCTTGTCATGGATCAGTGTCCCTCCATTCCTAACTTCTTTACTACCCTTCAGAATGCAACTAAAAATTCCCCATACAGAAAGAAAATAATACGAGAGATTGGTTTCTTTATTACAAAATAGCATCTTCAGGTTTCGTAGTGACATGCATGCCGTTTTGACACAGCCCCAAGAGAGGTCCCAAAGCACCCAAAAGAGGAAGAGGAGGCGGCTGAGGGGCTGTGACAGCGTGTGCCCTTGAAGGGCCGTGAAACTCTCCTTCCTGTCCTCTCCCAGGCCTCCTGATTTAGCCCTCACATTCCTCACTCGTCAAATCCGGGGAGCTGTAGAAATAAGCAGCACAAATTGGCAGATAATGCACCTTATTTCCATGTAGAAGCAGGTGCATTTTCCTCAGGATAAGTGGTGTGATGACACTGATCTGCTCTGACAGGCCAGCTGATCTAAAATTACTCAGCACACATCGCCACTGGCTGGGGAAGCTTCTCCCAAGAGCTTTTCTGAAACTCTTCAATCCCCCGGGTGCTAATTAAAATTTACTGGGTAATATTTGCAAAGCTCAATGGCCCTAGTTACAGCAATTATCAGTTACTAAATGTTAGTGCCAGAGATGTCACCTGATGATTGGCTTTTTTATTCAAGAGGATTGTCCCTCTTTCCCCCTCCCCTGATTCTTTTCCTTCGCTTCTTTAAGAGACCAAATGAGCTAAAAGTCTCAATTGGCTTCAGAGGAGGGGGAAAAGGAAATCACCATTCTACACCTGTAATAATTCTTTTCTCATTGGACCCCTAGCCACTGAGGGATCTGGATTTTAAACACAAGCTCCTGATCTCACTGTCGAAGTGAGGGGCTAAATTGGTGGGCTACCTTGAGCTACTACCAAAGGAACTGGGAGCTCCTTGCTCCGCCATTGGCCTTGGTGATTGTACCTGCCGGGAGACAGAAGGCCCCGGCTGGCCAAGACCTGTTAATCTTACCCATGGGATAGCAAATGGCTGCCCTTCAAACAGGAAGTAGTATTTCCAAACAAAGGAGATCCAACCAATTTATGGAATTGGCCACCAAATGACCCATAGGCTTAGGACTCCACCACCTGGTGTCGCTTTCTGATGCTGGCTTCTAGAGACCACGGGAGGGGCAATTAGTGCAGTGACATACAGACGTGTTTGCTGTGTTTAACTGAGTTCACGGAGCCCTTGATGGCCCTCATTAAGCAGATAATCTATGGCAAGAAATAAGATGCTTCAGATTCTCTTTAAATAAATGACCTTAAAATCTTCAAACTTCTTTAAATTCTAATTCAGAAAAGACATCAGACTAACAGCAATATTAATGAACCCTATTATCGGGGCAGCAAAAGCTTTTGCTTTTTGTTCGCATACCAATGGCATTTTTTTTTTTTTACCAAGACACTATGTTCCCAATTGTTTGTTTATTTGTTTCCAGAAGAACATTTTTCCAGAGTTCTCTTCCAAGAGAGCTAATATTTGTAGAACACCGATTATTTGCCAGATATTAATGTTTGGCACTTTACACGAAGAGATGTATATCTTTCTTTCCCTTGGCCAACTTTAATGTCAGGTCTTCCTTTTCCCTTTTAAATAAATCGATTTCCAGAAGTAGAGGAAAGGATGACAGTCCGAATGTTTGATAATCAGAGGTTTGTACGTGAAACAGTAAAAGAAAGACCAAACACTTTTTTTTTTAACATTTATTCATTTTTGAGAGACTGCGCACGAGTAGGGGAGGGGCAGAGAGAGAGAAGGAGACACAGAATCCAAAGCAGACTCCAGGCTCCGAGCTGTCAGCACAGAGCCTGAAGTGGGGCTTGAACTCATGAACTGTGAGATCATGACCTGAGCCGAAGTCAGATGGTTAACTGGCTGAGCCACCCAGGCACTCCAAGAAAGACCAAACTTTATTACAGAGAACAGAAGGTTATTTTAAAATCCGTTCCTGTTCAATCTTGGTGGCCTTCCCCAAGACATTTAGCACACTGAGCCTCTCTGTATCTCACTGGGTCAAGATTAAGCAAAGCATGTAAAGGATCTTAGAAAGAGGTGAAATGCTATGTAAGTATAAAGTAGGAGGACTTTTCTTCCAGTCAGGAGATCAGTAGAAGTGAAATATTTAGGATCCTTATGAACACTGGTAATGCGCTTTGAGATAAAAGTGCGGGGTTACTAAATGAAAAAGGTACAGCTGTATCTCTCCTGTGGCAAATAATGATCATCAATTTTTAAAAATTTGTTACGCTCCTGATTCCATCAGGCTTTTCTCTGGAATCTAGCAGATTAAAACCAATCCTGAACAAAAATTAATCTTCTAGACCATTCTGTTTCTTTCACTTTACTTCCCCTATTACTTACATATACTGCATGATATGGAGCAACAAATTTTGCATTCTTTCAAAAATTTATGGGAAGTATGTTGGGGGCTTAAGGAGGAGAATGTAAGTTTGTCACACGTTATACATAAACATTCTCCTTAGGCTGCCAATATATTTTCAATAAAATTTTGAAAGGATGCAGTATGGCCAGTAAATGGTTAAAAAGAAAAAAGGCTTGGGGCCAAACTTGCTTGATTTTCCACTAGGTTAAACTAATTTTGGTGAGTATGTCCAATCTACTAAACCAAATAATGAAAAAAAATTATACAAGGTGGCAGTTTCATGTTTATTTTCAATAGCTATTTCCTTGGGCTAAATTGTTGATGAAGCAATTTGCATGGGTGTTACTATCCTCAGCCAGAAAAACATTTAGTGAGTGTCAGATATTTGTTGGAGCTTGTTGGTACCGATGTCCAAGTCATTGTAAAAAAATTTTTTTAATGTTTTATTTATTTTTGAGAAAGAGAGAGAGACAGCATGAGCAGGGAAGGGGCAGAGAGAGATAAAGAACCTGAAGACAAGCTCCAGGCTCTGAGCTGTCAGCACAGAGCCCGACGTGGGGCTCAAATCCACGAACCCTGAGATCATGACCTGAGCCGAAGTCAGATGCTTAACCAACTGAGCCACCCAGGTGCCCCCAAGTCATTGTAAATACACGAAGACCTGAAGGATAGGAGGGAGGGGCTTACAGGTAAAGAGAATGAGGGAGAACAACAGTTCAGGCCAAGAAAACAGGCCCTGCCTTTGAGGGAGAGAGATCCTGGCTGGAATACAGAATGACCTGTGGGCAAGGCAGGCAGATGTCAGATTCCGCAGGACCTTATACACCCATCCTACTGCTCAAGGTTCTAGGAGGAAACAAAACTCACTCAGATGGTTTCATAAAGAGATTTTAACAAAAAGGGATACTTACAGGTGTGTAGGCAGTATTTGAGGAATGAACAAAAAGTTAAGCTCCCAGAGACCAGCAATGACAGGAAGCTGCCACGACCCAAGGAACTGTGGAACCAAGGATACCCATGACAGCTGGCAGAGAGTAAGGCAGAAAGGGAATCAGCAGGAAAGCAATGCCTCCAAACCCTCTTTCCTTGTGCCCTGCCATTGCCTCCGATCTTGTCCTTTTTGGGACATAACACAGAACACAGAGGGACAGAGAAACTGAGGGAGAAAGTCATGGTCAACACAGGGTAGCCAGCATATTGGACAGTAAAATCTTCAGACTAAGGAAAATGGGAACCCTTTGAAGAATTTTAATCTGGGGAGGGGAAGTGGTGAAATTGGGCAGTTTACATCTCTTCTGTTACAGGTTTTGTGAAAAGACCACAGCATTTAAATGTGCCTTTTCTTATTGATATTCACTGAGTGAAGGAAAAAAAAAGAAAAGAAAGAAAGTAGCATATTTCAGTTTTGGTTCAAGTTTAAAAAGGAACAGAAAAAGGAGTATCAAGACTAAAGGCAAATTTGGACACGCCAGTAATAACCACAAGGGACACTATGAAAATCTGTGGGTGATTCGTGTGGCTTAGTGAGAGAATGGCAATGAACTTGGTCAAGGACCATGTTGAAGATGAGAAATTTAGCCGTGTTCTCTTTTTGAGGAGTCAATTTTGCAAGTTTTCATCAAAGAATTTGCTAAAGCTCAGATGTTTCCTGTTTTTGTAAACTTGCAGTGAGAGTTACAAAAGCTGTTCTTTTTTGAGGGTTTATATTTTTTGGGGTGGTGTTTCTTTTTTTTTTATTAAGAGGGGAGGGGGCAGAGCAAGAGAGAGAGACAGAGAGACAGAGAGAGTGAGAGAGAGAATCTTAAGAAGGCTCCATGCTCAACACAGAGCCTGACATGGGACTCGATTCCACAATCCTGGGATTATAATCTGAGTCAAAATCAAGAGTTGGACACTCAACTGACTGAGCCAGACAGGTGCCCCTGTTGAGTGGTGTTTCCAACATTTGTTGGGGAAAAAACAGAAGAAGGAGGACCCTTTAACACCATTTGGGTTTCATGGAGATAGATTGGTCCCTCCACCTTGGTTACTTTTGTGTCTCATTTTGATCTCAAAGATTGGAATGTAGAAGCATTTTTAGAGCAATTCTAGAGCTTTTATTTTTTGAAAAAAGAATATATATGGTGCATATTCTGCAAGTGAAGGGACCATGAAGAATCCAGGAAGCTTTCTGAATCAGTGACTACCTTGCTACATGTTATATATATCCAGGGAGATTTTTAACACTGTAAATTCCCAAGATGCTCTGAAAACCAACTGAAATTAAATCTCTAAGACCCAGGGTTCTGCATTTTAAAAAACATCCCCCCCACGATTCTGAACTGCAACCATCTCTGGCCATCACCATAGATGTAATTTAAGCCCCAAACTATATTTATTTTAAAATTCCAGGTAATTAAGATGCTGGCGACATTAGTCTAATGAGTTTTCAGGTCCTTTCACAGCATTCTATTACTCTTGATACTGAGTTTCAAATTTAAATGCATAAAAACGAATTCAAACTTCTAAGATTCCTAAAATTGGATTGACCCCAATGACTTCCTTGCACATTGTACAATGCCACTGTGCACTTTTGATAATGAGCTTTTAAAAATAGCGTATATTTTGAAATAGCACATAATGTTGAAATTTTATGGGTTTTTTTTAAATTATGAATATACCTTAAGTGGCTTCTGAATTTCTCTGAATATCTAGGCTGGGGGTGTATACATTGAGAAAGTTCAAGAAATAAGAGGATTGTTATTTTACATACCACTGAAAATTCTTGGCCTACTGCTTTAGTTCAGATGTGACTGCAATCTCTTCCAGGGAAGGCTGCAAAAAAATGTCAGTCATTGTCAATAAACAGTATCCTGAAATCAACCCAGATTGTGGTTTTCAACACAGCTATTGTTTTCAAACTTCTTTCCTGCCATCAAGCACTCATCTTGTGTTTTTGGAAGCAGTTTTGTGTTAAGACTTGTTTGACTCATTCTGAAGAATTCCTCTGATTTGTATTCTAGCTCATGCTTTATTATGCTTTGGCTGTCTTTTTTTGGCTATCCACGGACCAAAGATTCAATACTCCACTTGAAACACAAATCAGGGGGATTGCATGCACCCATCCTCTCACTGTGACAGCGACCCAAAAAGTAGACACAAACCACCACCATGTGTTTCTGTGTAAACTACTGCTGAGGTTTTTGCTCTACAGTATATGCCTCTGTAAAATTATGATTTCCAATGCAAAGCCGTGAAAGCAGAGAGAATCAAGCACAAGCAACTACTTTCACCCTGGCCTCCAATCCTTTGAAATGAAATAAAACTGCTTAAAATATCTTATAATGTCATAAGGAAACAAAAAAGGGTAGCCTTAAATGAATACAAAATTTTGATGGACTTCTGAAGAATAGAAAGCCAATAGGAATGAAAGAGGAACTGAAGACTACATAAAATTATAATGAAAATACACAAATACAGATGGTAAGAAGTGTTGAGATCAGAGTGTTTGGGGAAATATTCAGAGTCAAAGGATACAGGTAACAATAATGGAACTTTAGATAGCTACCAACCCAAGCTATCACTTTGTACAATTATGCTGCAAAAACAAAGCAATTAACTTTACTGCCAAAACATATCAGAGAATAAAGCACCAAAGGCAGAGAATTTCAGGTAGTTGAAAGCACAGGGAAGAACGGAAGAGGTCTCTTCAAAACTGAAAAAACAGGCTGCCAGCATATCATGCTGTGCAGTATTTGTTTCTCTTCAAAGATTATCTTCTCTAGTCAAACGCGCATCCACAAACAGACCAATCAAAACATTACTGAAAAACACAAGCAGATGTCCTAAGAATCTGCAAATATCTGAGGCAAATCAAAACTATTAAAGAAAGAACTCCGATTCAATAAGTAGAAAACTACTTAATGGAACAAGCAGACTATGTCTATAATGAGATTATATGGATATGTTTATAGTTTCTATAAAACAAGAATCCTCTATGAAAAAAATCCAAAAAATGTGGAAATAAAAATAAATTCAAAAGGTGAGATAAGTAACAAAATGAACTAGACCTAAGAATAAATTAGCAACCTAGACAACCATGTCAAAGAACTTCACAGAACATGGTGTTCAGGGGGAAAATGGAAGTTATGAAAGACAAAGAGTTGCAGAAAGGGGCACCTGGGTGGCTCAGTTGGCTAAGCATCTGACCTTGGCTCAGGTCATGATCTCACAATGTGTGAGTGAGCCTGGAGCCTGTTTCAGATTCTGTGTCTCCCTTTCTTTCTGCCCCTCCCCCACTCACACTGTGTCTCTCTCAAAAAATAAACAATAAACATTAAAATAACATTTAAAAAAAGAGTTGCAAAGAATGGCTATATTAGACCCAAAAATCATTTAATAGGAAAAATCATTTAATAATCTAGAGAACAGAATATTTAATCAATGAAATAAAATAATAAAAATTTTTTACAGAACAGAAGAAAAGACCCAAAGATATCCACTTAAAGAATGAGTACAAATCCAGAGGTAAATATAACAAATTGTGATTCTACACCCAAAACTAAAAAAAATAATCCTAAGACAGATACTCCAAAGTGGAAGAATAGCTTTCCTACAAAAGAAAAAGAATCGTGTTAGCATCAGACTTTTCCTTGACAGCAATGCATTTTGGAAGATAATAAAACAAAAATGGCCAATTTCTAAGAAAAAAGCTCCATTTTAAATAGATCTGATTTTTACCTATTTTGAAAAGTTGTAATTTCAACATCCTTCAAGATATGAATAAGTGGTGATGAATCCATATCATGAAATACTACCATGTGATTTGATAAGGGAACAATAATAAGCAGTTGGAGCAGCTTTTCTCAAGATAATTGTCAACCTCAAAAGCAGTGGCTGTAAGATTGTGAAGTTGAGCAGAGCTTTAAATAGACCCAAAGGGAGCTTAGACCCAAAACTAGAACCCAGGGCTTGACAAATAAGAAGGTCCCTGTAAATACCCATACTTTTTGGTGGTACAGCACGTAATATTGAACCAGAAAAACAACTTCCAAAACAAGAACCAAATTTCAGTTTCAAATAATCTTAAACTTTTGGAGTTGAGATGATGTGAGGTTGTTAGTGTCCATAGAATAATGGCTAGTCAGAAGCAAAGTGAAGCTTCCTTTGAGGAAGAGGACATTATCCTGAGCTTCAAATTATGTTTACAATTTTTCAGATTCATTCTTTGGTATTCTGAGGAGAAAAAAACAAAAGAAAACAACTAGGCATATCAGAAGAAAAGAAATAACTAAAATAAGAGGGAAAAAAATGAAACAGATCGCGGGGCAATCAAACAATGAAGTTATCACACCGAACTCTAGAATAGCTATGATTTATATGTTCAAAAAATATATAGCTATTCACAAACTACCAAATTCTACTTTGTAAGAAATAAACAACCTGAATAATTATATATCTTGATATTAAGAAGGCCGTATATGACAAGCCAACAGCTAGCATCATACTCAGTGGGGAAATACTGAAAGCTCTTCCCCTAAAGTCAGAAACAAAATAAGGATCCCCACCTCCATCACTTTTATTCAACAAAGAATTGGAAATCTAGCTAGAGAAACCAGTCAAGAAAAAGAAACAAAAACCATCCAAATCAAAAGATAAAAGTAAAATAGTCTCTGTTCACAAATGATATATTTTATGTGGAAAACTCAGACAAAAAACAACTCTTAGAACAGATAAACAAATTCAATAAAGTTGGAGGATACAAATTCAGTATTAAAAAAATCAGCTGTGTTTCCATACCCTAATAATAAACTATCAGAATTCCATTTACAATAATATCAAAAATCACAAAATCTTAGGGATAAATTTAACAAGGAGATCAACAATCTATATACTGAAAACTGTACATTGGTGAAAGAAATTGTAGAAACACAAACAAATAAAAAGATATCTTATGTTCATGAATAGAAAGAATTAATACTGTTAAAATTATCATACCACCCCAAGAAATCTACAGATTCAATGTAACCCTTATCAAAATTCCAGTGGCATTTTTCACAAAAATGGGGAAAAAATCCTAAATTTTTATGGAACCAAAATGATTCCAAATAATCGAAACAATCCTGAGAAAGAAGAATAAAGCTAGAGATGTCACGTTTTCTGGTCTGAGACTACTTTACAAAGCTATGGTAACCAAAACAACATGGTACTGGCATTAAAACAGACACATAGATTAAGATTAATGATCCCAGAAAACAAAACGCGTGCATACATAGTCAACTAACCTTTGACAAATGCTCCAAGAAAAAAAGAGAAGAAAGGAGAGTCTGTTTAATAAATGGTGTTGAGAAAACTGGATACAATGAGTTACTATTCAGAATATTTGGAGAGTTCCTGGATATAAATGTGAAAAGTCAGATGCCTTTTTGGGAATTTTAGCAAAAGCTATGAGTCAGCATTTTCCCTAAAATTAAATGTAAATAGCCAGTATATATGCAGGAAAAAATTAATCTTTTATAGCCACCAGGGAAATGAAAATTTAAATAGCAACAAAAATTCAATTCCTTCACATTAAATTGGAAAATCAGAGGGGATAATAATGTTTAATATTGGTGGGATTTTAAGAAATGCATATTCCAGCTTTTTTATGGTATTGCATTGGCTAAGTCTCTTTAAAGAAACATTGGCAATATTCAGCAAAATTTTCAATATGAATGACTTATTAACCCAGTGTCTACTTTTATAGTACTATAGCCTTTAACAATAATGTCCAATATGTGCAAAGATATATTTTAATAATCATTCACTGTAACATTATTTCAAATAGAAAGTTTAGAGGAAAATAAACCTGCATGGCCATCATGGAAATAGTTATATAAAAATATAGTAATACCATTAACTTAATCTTAATGATTAAAAATGTTGCAAAATTTGGGGCAAGTGGGTTGCTCAGTCGGTTAAGTGTCTGGCTTTGGCTCAGGTCATGATCTCACAGTTTGTGGGTTTGAGTCCCACCTCAGGTTCTGTGCTGACAGCTAGCACAGAGCCTGGAGCTTGCTTCAGATTCTGTGTCCCTCTCTCTCTCTGACCTTCCCCAGCTCACACAGACATGTCTCTCTCTGTCTCTCAAAAATAAATAACGAACATTAAAAAATTTTTTCTAAATAAAATAAAATAAAAATGTTGTAAAATTTATATGGAACCACAAATGACCCCAAATTGCCAAAGCAATCTTGAAAAAGAAATATCAAGCTGCAATTATAACCATTCCAGACTTCAAGTTATATTACAAAGCTATGATAATCAAAACAGTATGGAACTGGCACTAAAATAGAACAGAATAGAAAATCCAGAAATAGACTCACAATTATAAAATCAATTAATCTTTGACAAAGCAGGAAAGAATATCCAATAAGGAACAGAGACTTTTCAGCAAGTAGTGTTGGTCAGCTATATCGGAAAAAATGAGACTGGACCACTTTCTTATACTATCTACACACAAATATAAATTCAAAATGAGTTAAAGACCTAAAGATGAGACCTGAAATCACAAAAATCCTTGAGGAGAGCACAGGCAGTAATGTCTCTGACATTGGCTGTAGCAATAATTTTTAGATATGTCCCCTAAGGCAAAGAAAATAAAAGCAAAATAAACTATTGAGATTACATCAAAATAAAAAGCTTCTACACAATGAAAGAAACAATTAGCAAACTAAAAGACAACCTAGTCAGTAGGAAAGATATTTGCAAATGACATACCCAATGAAAGGTAGTATCTAAAATATATAAAGAACATATATAAATCAACACCTCCAAAACAAATAATTCAGTTAAAAAATGGGCATAAGTCATGAACATCTATTTCTCCAAAAAAGACATACAGGTAGCCAACAGACACACACAAAGATGCTCAATATTACTCATCATCAGGCAAATGCAAATAAAAACTATAATGAGGTATCACCTCACACCTGTTAGAATGGCTAAAATAAAAAACTCAAGAAACAAGTGTTGGCAAGGATGCCAGTAACAAAACCTCCTTGCACTGTTGGCAGAAATGCAAACTGGTGCAGCCACGGTGGAAAACAGTATGCAGGTTCCTCAAAAAGTTAAAAAATACCTTAGTATCCAGGAATTGCACTACTGAGTATTTACCCCCAAAGAAACCAAAAACACTAATTCAAAGAGGTACATGCCCCTCTGTATTTACAGTGACATTATTTACAATAGCCAAGATGTAGAGGCAGCCTAAAAGTCCACTGATTAAGGTGTTGTGTATATGCATACAACAGAATATTATTCACCCGTAAAAAAGAATGAAATCTTGCCATTTGTAATGACATGGATGGCGATAGAGAGTATCATGCTGAGCAAAACAAGTCAGTCAAAGAAAAGACAAATAACATGGTTTTACTCATATGGAGAATTTCAGAAAAAAAAAAAAAAGCAAGCAAAGGAAAAAAGAGACAAACCAAGAAACAAACTCTTAACGATAGAGAATAAACTGAGGGTTCCCAGAGGGGAGGTTGGCGGGGGAGTGGGTGAAATAGGTGATGGGATCAAATAGTGCACCTGTCACGGTGTGCCCTGGGTGATTTACAGAATTGTTGAATCACTATACTACACACTGGAAACTACTCTGACACTGCATGCTAACTATACTGGAATTGAAATAAAAGAAAAAATTTTAATAATAAAAAAATGTTGCAAATAAACATGTACTGACATGTAAAGATCTCCACAATGTGTGAAAAGTAAGTTACACAATAATTCAGCTATGGTGGCAATTATGCAAAACAAAATACATACAACGTACATTTACATCCATACTTCCATTTATCTGTCTATCTATCTGTATATTTGTTTTTAAAGTAATCTCTGTACTCGACATGGGCTCAAACTGATGACCCCAAGATCAAAAGTACCATGCTCTAATGACTGAGCCAGCTGCCCCTTGATACTTGAATTTATTTAAAGAATGGAAATACTGACATCAAAATTGAAACTTCCATGATCTTTGAATAAGGGTGAAAGAAAGGAGAGGCTATTAGATAGTTTACTCTGTTATTAGGTCTCTGTGTCTCCTTTACATCTATGTATTCTTCTATAATATGTCTCTTTCAAAATGAAAATACATTCATATAATTTTGAGGTAATCTATATCCTTAAAAGTATGTAGAGGATAATTTTAGGGGTGCCTATGTGGCTCAGTCAAACATCCAACTCTTGATTTCAGCTTAGGTCGTGATCTCATGGCTCATGAATTTGAGCCCCACATTGGGCTCTGCACTGACAGCACAGAGCCTGCTTGGGATTCACGCTTTCCCTCTCTCTCTCTCTCTGCCTCTCCTCTGCTCACTTGCTCTCTCTCTCTCTCTCTCTCTCTCTCTCTCTCTCTCTCTCTCTCTCAAAATAAATAAATAAACTTTAAAAAAGTATGTAGAGAATAATTTTAAATCTGCATATTGTTAACTAAAATATCAAACTCTGGTGGCCTTAACCAATTAAAAGACACTATCTCATTTAATTCTAACCATGTACATCTTTCTACAACATGGAAAGACACCAAAAATGATAATGAAATCTATAAAAGTATGTATTTAAGTTGTAATTTCAAGTTAGACAAATTAAAATAAAAATTGTTAGTAAAATAAAAGTTGTATATCATGATCAATCTACATAAAAGAATGTATCGCTGTGGATAAAACTAGGAAAAGAACAAAATGAAGAGTTTTGGTATCAGGCAAATAAGACTATTGCTTTTTGTTTTCCCAAAATTGTCTTTACTCTGGTTTACTTGTCTTACAATGAGAGATTCCATGGAAACAAAACGTACAACATATTTTTATGAGAGAAAAAGATTTAGTATCTTCCATTTTTACACCATTCTTTCTTCTGAAAATTGAGTATGAGGTTCAGGAAATTAAGTTTCATGGAGAAGTTCACATAGATGGTTATTAGTGAAGAATAAGAATTAGGTCACAGGTCTAATTAGCTCCTAGACTAGAACAATCCATTGTTTTTCTTACCTTCTAGTCATGCCAAACAAGTTTTACCTGGGTGTCCTGTTTCATATTACCTCATAACGCAATAGATTTTCTTTATTTAATCAAGCTTAAAAGCTACTACAAATGTTCCTAATTTTTCTTATATTCTCTAGTCTCCACATCACATGTATTCTCACTCTGTATTTGCAGCTCATTTTTCATGTTGCTCCTTCCCTTCCCTACTTCATGAGAAATGTTTGCATCTTTTCCGGTTAATTTCCTGGGTATTGTTGCATTTTGTTGATTTTCAAACCATTCTGGTTTTTACTTGGTAGAACATACTGGTAACTTCCAGCTTCTTACATAGGAAACTGTTGTTTGCTCTTTTAATTTTCACAAATATAGACGTGTAACATGTATCCTTGACCTAGCCATAAAGAACATAGTAACCTCTAGAGGGGAAATAATTTTCCATTGAGAGGATGGGCTTTGGAAACATTGCTATAAATTTCAAAAGAAAATTTGCTTCTTTGCAATGAAGATAATTTTCTAAGCCAGTGACATGAGTGTCATGAGTCATAAGTGTGCAAGTGGTAGGAATTCTAAAAGAAGGGGTATTTGTTCTTTGTCTATAGATGGAAGACAGTTGGGACAATGGTTATATTGTCCAGGTACTGTGCTTTAGTATACACAGTGTAATGTACTAATGTATGAATTCATTTTAATCTGAAACTTAGGACCTGTTAACACGTGAACTCTGTCTGGAATTTTCATCCCCATGGTTAGGTAGCATTTCAAGGATCCAGTCAATAATCCATACTTAGAGACTGCTATGTAAGAATTCCAAACATTAAAGAAATCTATACAAGTGGTTTCTTTTCTTAGTACAAGGGATTAGTTTTCATATATTTCAAAATATATGACTGGTCAGCCTCCAAGACTGTTGCATAAGAAAAGTATAGGAATATCATCACAGACCCTTGCTCTCTTTGGAACTTTCCAGGTCCCAGAATTGAGGTTTTGACCTCAGAGTGAAGTGCTTTACAGCACC
Source organism: Mungos mungo (assembly GCA_004023785.1). Lineage (NCBI taxonomy): Eukaryota > Metazoa > Chordata > Mammalia > Carnivora > Herpestidae > Mungos > Mungos mungo. Next base: position 72,057 of record PISW01007663.1, read on the forward strand.
TTCACAGTAGGTGCATATGGGAGCACTTTAGACAAAGCAGGAGATTTCCTCACACCTCATTCATGGATTATTGTAGTTGGGTCTAAGATTTGTTTTTAGTGTAAGATACTATCTGGTGAAGAGACCTTATAGCTTCCACATACTTCTAATCTCTTCTGATATTCACCAAAATACTTGAAAACTACTGAAGGGTCAAATTGACTTAGGTCAATTCCTATCACTCTCTATCTGGAGAAGAATACAAAGATATTCCAGAGCCTGCTTTGGGAACGTTCGGATCTCATCACTATTCTGCTTTGTTTTACTTTCATCTTGGTATAATATTTAAGCTCGCCTCACTTGTTGGTAAAGGAAGTAACTACTGATTTGGTGGGTCAGTGGTCAGAAAAAGATTCCCATGACATAGAAAATATTCCCTGAATAAGTTTCCTAAAACTCCACCATTAAAACATCATGGCACTAGTGTGTTTGATTCTGTTTCACAATTGTCTTTGCTATTTGCTGTTTTTTAGCAAGAAATCATAATACCAAGAAATGGATCCCTTTGGCATTTATCATGAATGTTTGTTAAAAAATCCTTTATCATTTGTAGGATAAATTGTCTGTTTATGAACGAGTTGTGATTCACAGATGTGTAGATAGAAGGGTGCACACATTTTGGGGCTCACTGCATGTAAGAAGTATCTGAGATAGTTATCAATTCTAAAATTTGAGAAATTTTATATAAAATTCTGATTTTTTACTCCTACCCTAAAACCAATAATTATTATGGTCTCATATCTTTTTTTATGTCTTTATTTTTATTTTGAGAGAGAGAGACAGACAGAGAGTGAGGGAGGGAGGGGCAGAGAGAGAGACACACTTTGAGCTGTCAGCACAAAGCCCGACATGGGGCTCGAACCCACGGACTCTGAGATCATGACCTGAACTGAATGAAGTCAGACACTTAACCGACTGAGCCACCCAGGTGCCCCTACTGTCTCATATCTTTTATTTACTTAAGTTGCCCCCTACTCTGTATATGAACACCCTAGTTCTCTAAAATAGGAAGCTTCTAAAACCACAATCCTTGCCTCAATTTTCCTCAAAAAGGATATAACTACAGAGGGTCAAACTATAGGACGTGGCAACGTGAAACCAAACGGGGTACAAATATGTTCTACAGAAGAGCCTAACATGTAGTTTCAATTTCCATCCTGTCTGTTTCTTTTCTAATGCCGTCCGCAGGCTGAATGCTTCTAAACAAGTTTCTTTCAGCCTGGAAATAAGGGGTTCCTTATCTGTGTTAATTTTCTTTTTCCTTTTCTTAATTCAAATGAAATCAGCAGAGTTTGATGGACTCTGTCAACAGAAAATAGCTCTGGTGCCCTTTTCCCCTTTCTATTGTGGAGTAAAACACAAAATGAAATAGTTCGTTTGTACGAGCAGAACCAGCCTCAGAAATATCAAATTAGCTCCTCTTCACTCTCCGGCACTCACACCTTTTTCAATCTAGTACCCAGCATCTGGTAGGAATCAAGTGGAAAATGAAGCCTAGATAAGTAGGATGAGCCAGAGCAGATGACAATTAGTATTAGAAAAAGTGAGGGAAGTGGTAGCTAAGGCTCTCTGAGCCACTCATCACTGAGGAGATGCTCCCCATGTGTGGCCTTATCATAATACAGAAAGCAAGATACACTGTTCTTTGCTGGTCCTTCTTCCCCTCATTGAGTTTTTAAATTGGAGTATTTGGGGGCTTAGTCCTTAGACCTCTTCTCTTCTATACCTACATCCATTTCCTTGTTTATCCCTTCTAATCTCATGACCTTAAATGCCATCGGTACATCTCTAATCTTTCAAGACTGCCATGCCCAGCTCCCTACTCAACATCTCCCACCAGATGTCTAACTGATATATCCAATATATCCTGGCAAACATAAAATGCATGACCATCACTCCTTAACCGGCTCCTGTGTTTTCCCCTATGTCAGCTGATATCATCCTCAACTTTCACTCCTCTCTTTTACACCCCAAGTCTCTCCAGCTATCAGAGAAACATGTTGGCTTTGCCTTAAACATATCTCAATCACTTCTCACCACTTTTGGTGTGAGCCACTGTTGTGTCCCCCTTGAATTACTGCAATGGTCCCCTAACTTATCTCTCCATTCCCTTTTTTGACATCCTCCCCTTGTTCTTTATTCTCAACATAGCACCCAGGGTGATCCTGTTGTCCTCTGCTCCAAACCTTTCAGTTTGTATAAAAGACAAATTTTTACAACAACCAATGAGGCCTTACACAATTCTGTCCTCTACCTTCCCAATGGCCATGGTCTCTCCTTGACTTTGTGACCTTATTTCCAACTCTTGCCCACCGTTTTCATTCTACTCCAAGCCTCAGGGCTGCCTTACTGTTCTGTGAACACACTAGTTATGCCCCCCAGCAGGGGACCTTTGCACCTGCTGCTTCCTGTCCAAAAGGCTCTTCCCTTAAATATCTATGTGCTCATTCCGTCTCCTCCTTCAAGTCATTGCTCAGATATTGCCCCCTCAGTGAGGTCTTCTTTGACCAACTTATGCAAAATTGTAGTACCCACATTCCTATACTCTCTGCTCTTTATCCTAGATTTATTTTTCTCCGAAACATTTACTAATTTCTAACTTGCTATGTAATTCATCTAGAAAAAATTTGTCTGTCTCCCTTCCAAAACAAAAAATACAAGAACTATGAAGGCAGACATTTTTGCTTGATTGTACTAGATACTCAATAAATATTTGTAAAATAAAGAATCAGAAGATGTCCGATTTCAATTTGATCTAAAACCAACTGAATGACAATTCATTTGATCACCCTAGGCCTCAGTGTATTTGCCTGCAAAAATGAGAAAAATAAATTAGATGAGTGCGTATAAATCACCTGGGGATAACTTTGGATAGTCTGTTATAATTCAGTTGGTGTGATGTGCTGTCTGAGATTATGCATTTCTAATGCTCTCCCAGATGGTGCCAATGTTAAGCATCATGAACCATACTCATTCTTTGAGTAGCAAGGCATTAGATAATTACTAAGATCCCTTTCCTCAATTTAACCCTATCGCAGGGTTGGCAAACCACAACTGTTCATCCTTTTTTATAAATAAAGTTTTATTGGAGCGCAGCCATGCTCATTCATTGACATACCATCTCTGACTGATTTCATACTACAATAGCAGAGTACGGTAACTGCAACAGAGACCGTATCTGCTCTCGGTCCCTTCACAGAAACAGTTTGCTGACTTCTTTTTATCAGTGCAGTTGCCTACATTAATTAATATGGATTTTGACTGTATTAGCTATAGGTTGTTAATCTAATCTTTCTTAGCTTTTTCTTAATTGTATTATTTTGCTTTTTCAATAAAGTTTTAATGTTCTCCAAGAGACAAATCATGCCATTTGCTTCTTTGATGTCCATGTGAGCCTATTGTTGGAAAAATCTAAAGCTGAAATCTACGTTAGTGGTCAGGTAGTCTAACTTGAATTTAACAGCCTAGCGGTGCGAAGTGATTTTCAATGTCACCTAAGAGTCGAGACAGGCAGAGGAGAGTCCAGGGCTTCAGACTTGGGTCTCACACTCTCTGTCATGTAAGCTTCTTGCTTTACTTTCTGAGACTTAAGGAAACATATTCTTATTCTGATTACACCAAGATGGTATAAGTGGTCCCAGGATGAGCATTAACTTTGTCCAATGATTCTAAGGGGGTTGAGGGGAAAGCTTGCCAGGGGTTTGAGGATCCGCTTAGAAAATAACTCAGGAGCTCCTGGGTGGCTCAGTCGATTAAGTTTCCAACTTTGGCTCAGGTCATGATCTCATGATTTGTGAGTTGGAGCCCGGAATGGGGCTTTCTGTTGTCTGCATAGAACTGGCTTCAGATCTTGTCTCCCTCTCTCTCCTCCTCTCCCACGCTCTCCCTCTCCCTCTCTCTCTCTCTCTCTCTCTCTCTCTCTCTCTCTCTCTCTCTATCTCTCTCTCTCTCTCTCAAATATAAATAAACATTTTAAAAATATTTAAAAAGGCAAAGTCACTCAGCCTAAGGAGAGGTGTAGGGCCAAGGTCAATAAAAAATCTACAGGGAAAGGAAGAAGCAGGGAGTGAATGGGCACCAGCCAGATCTCCCTTCAAGACCAATACTTATTTCCCCAGTTGTACAAATCATTGGCTAAAGACCCACTCCCAGCTATATCTTTCTTTGGGACTTGCCCTCAGCTGAAAAGGACCACTTCCATCAAGGTTATGTTCTTTTCTTGGAACCACCAACCTTCAGTGGGTTGCATGGTGTGGGGGGGTACAAATCCCAGCTCTGGCCCAGCTCCAGACCTACCCATGCCATTGGAAGAAGCCTCTACTGCAGCCACGGGACAGTTTCCCTTCCCCCCTGCCCAGGCCTGCTTCCTCATCTCCCCTCACACAAGTGTCAGTCTTGGGCACACCCCACACACATGCTGCACACAGATCTTCTGCGTCTGATTCTGGAGAACCTGACCCAGGGCGGTGGCCGTTACCCAGCCCATCCTCTGACTCAGTCACTGTGGATTCATGCAAGGGGGTAGTAACTGTAATGAGGGAGTAGAAAAAAAATCACTTCCACCGAAGTCACTGTAACATTGAATTTGCTTTGAGTTTAAGAAGGAACCAACTGGATTAAAAGCATTGGTGCCAGGCACTTGAGCAGTAACTTGAGACTCTGTGTGGCATTATGGGCAACAGGCCGCTGCCAGCAGCATCATGGTGGCAAGATTCCCTTCGTACTTGACCTCAGGGACTGGCTTAGGAGCTGGCAGTCTTGCTGACAGACATCACCACAGTAGCAGAAAGAAGGGGAGGAAGACAGCCTCAAATATGGTGGCCAAGAGGGCTGTGTTCAAATGCAGGGAAAGCATCCCCCACGGTCTCCTAAAAACACTTGGCCAGGTGGGAAGGCAGAAAAAGAGAGTATAATGCTGCGGTTTTAGATAGGGCTGAGCCAGAGAAATATGATTTGGGTAAGAGCATGATCTTATTTATACTCCTCGGATGGTGTGGCCTGGGGAGACATTGGCTAAGACTCATGGCTTCTTTCATTATACCCCGTTGCTCTATTAAATTCTATTCCCTGCACCTTCAGAGCAAATAATTCCACATAACACTGTCTGCTTTCTTTGATCCATGTGACTGGGAGGATGAATCGGCAGCCCCCTCCCCCACTCACCCTGCCACTGCCCGAGGCACAATCAATTTCAATATGCAGGGAAAATAGACCACACAGGATCTATGGCCTCCCAACAGGGACCTGACATATTAACTGTTGTAATGCCTCTAATTCAGTCTATTTACTTTGGGATAGGCCTGTCTCTCCCGCTCATCATTTTAACTCATACATCGTCTGTGTCATGACTGTTTAGAGTGATGGGGGTGATCCTCCGGGCACACAGTCATGAGAAGCCTGATGAGGGAACATCCGCCCCAAGCCCACGTCGCTGCAGGGTAATGATGACTAATTCCATTCACGTCCCTCACCCCTGCTTCAAAATCTGCTCCTGCCGTTTAAATTGACGTCTGTCGGAGGGAATGAGCCTCTGCCCGTGTCACTGCTTGATGCATTGGCCCGGTGGAGGCACTCCTGCTTGTCAGGAAGGGAGACTGAGTGAGAGGAGTAAAGAATAGCGGAGGAGGGGGAGGGGAACCCTCTGGGAAGATGAAAAATGAGCAAGGAGAGAAGGGGAAACATCCTCCACCAAACGCCACTGTTTTGATTTGAACATGTTTACAGCTTTTCTGACACAGAAGCAGACTATTGAGATGATCTCGCCACATGTGTGTCACAGCCTTAAATAGCTCAAGTTGGTATGTTTTTTCACAAGGATCTCTACCGAGAAGTAAACGGGGGCTATGCTGTGGCTGGCGATTCCATGCACGCAACCCTTCTCTTTAAACTGCTCAAAACCAACACCAGGATTTCGACCCTTGATGCATTCTTTAAAAAAAAAACAAACAAGCAAAAGTCATTTTTCTAACAGTTTGTTTATTTACTTTGAGAGAGAGCACAAGTAGGGGAGGACAGAGAGAGAGATGGAGAGACAATCCCAAGCAGGGTATGCACTATTCGCACAGAGCCAGACTGGGGCTTGAACTCAGGTACCGGGAGATCCTGACCTGAGCCAAAATCAAGAGTCAGCCACTTAACAGGCTGAGCCACCCAGGACACTCGTGCATTCTTAATTAGCTACAGAGAAAGACAGTCTCTTAAATGGACATATCACTAGACCATCGGTGTAGAGCTGATAGGGACGTAGTTGATTGTCTCTGTATAACAAATGAATGGGCGTGCTTGCGGTCAGACTGGAAAATGGAAAAAGCAATCCTGCTGCCTCATTTCACTAGCCTAAAAAAAGGGGGAGGGACCACATATAAAAACTCTTCTTCTGCCTTGTCTTTCAATTATTCTTTTATTAGGATTTTTCTCCTTCTCCTTTTGTTTTTGTTTAAACTATGAACATCTGTAAGTTCTAGAAGACAAGCAAATTTAAGCTCGAGTTTGTCAGAATCTTCTGTCGCCAGATCGCATGGTAAAATGCCATTAATTAATTTCACAAATCTAGAAATGTATATGTCCTCTATATGAAATAAATGGTCAATGTTAACTATACTGGAATTAAAAAGAAAATAAATAAAACAAATGGTCAGATATTATGATTTTCTTATGTTTTTTAAACATAAGAAAGAGAGACAGCGTGAGCAGGGGAGGGTCAGAGAGAGACAGGCACCAGGCTCTGAGCTAGCTGTCAGCACAGAGCCCAACGCGGGGCTCGAACCCACGAACTGCGAGAACGTGACCTGAGCTGAAGTCAGACGCTTAACCAACTGAGCCACCCAGGAGTCCCACGATTTTCTGAATACAAGGACAAATCTCTGTGATTAAAAAAAAAAAAAACTATTCTATTAATTTGAATGTAATGAACTCACAAAGGAAAGCCATGGTTGAAAGAGCCTGTTAATGTTTGGATGATTCTGTACTCATCTCTCATTGTGGAATAGGTTCTGGCTCAAAACTGATGCCCCGGCAAGACCAGAAAAGGCCCAAGGGAGTCTGGCCTAGCTCCCAGGTATTTTGGTTGAGCGATTTTCAGGAGGCCAGGGTGTTCCTGAGGCTAACCCAAGCAAGCTCAATGCTGGCCAGGATGAGTTCTGAAATAGTGATCTGGAATTGTGCCCTGTCAGTCCTGGAGAAAACTCAAAACCATAGATCTGCTTTAGAACGAGTCTGATCATCTGCCAGCAGGGACAGCTGAGGTCAAGGGGAGGTTTTCAAGGTCTTTCTGTACCCAGAAGAGTTCCATGCTTTCCTTTAGCCCACACAAAGCTTGGCCAAGGGCAAAGATATAGATAACTAACATTTCACCACTGCCTGACCTGCTCAGGCAGAGGGCTTGGTTCATGTCCCTTGGCTTGTGCCTCTGGCACACCCAAGACAACGAATAATGACAATATTTATTACCACTCATTGAACAGCTTCTCTGCCAAGCACTGGGCCAACTTAATTACAAAATACAGAAGGTAAAAATTATTGTCCTTTTGCTTGTTGGTCTTTCCTGTCTGGACCGTAAATTCTTTGAGGAGGTATTCTTTTTTTTTTTTTTAATTAAAAAAATTTTTAATGTTTATTTTTGAGAGAGAGAGAGAGAGAGAGAGACTGAGTGTGAGTGGAGGATGGGAAGAGAGAGAGAGGGAGACACAAAATCCAAAGCTGATTCCAGGTTCCGAGCTGTTAGCACTGAACCCGACTGGAACCTACAAACTTCAAGATCTTGACCTGAGCCAAATTCAGATGCTTAAAGACTGAGCCACCCAGGCATCCCGTGGAGGTATTCTTTTTGATACTGGTCCTTTTTTCTCTAATCAACTGTCTGGTGATAGTAGGAACTCAATAAAGATTTGATAAGCTCAAGAGGGTCACAGAAGATACCCAAGTTCACAGATTAGCAAATAGCAGAGTCAAGACTCCACCTTAGGTCATCAGGGAAAGTAGACACCTGGTCTATAACCTTATTCTGCCTCTGCCTCTGTGGGGTTAACAGAACAATCTGATTGGGTGAACACTTCTTGAGGAAGAAAAGACCTCAAGAAAAGTGGAAAGAATCATCTCACAAAGATAATAGCAATTCTGACTTTACCAGTATTTCTGCTGTGCCCAGAATGGAACCAAAGAATTGTAATTCATCAAAAAAAGTTCTAACGTCTCTTCTTCCTACAAGCATGAACATCTAAGCAGAAAAAAAGAGTTGTCTGCCAGTCAAGTCACTCCATTTCGATTTCTGGTTTCTTCTTGAATTCTAATAGTCAGGTAGATAATTTACTAACTTATTCACTTAACCTATTTCTTACTACTTCAATAAAATGATTAGAAGTGGGAGTGAGTCATGTCCATGAGTCTATAATAATAATAATGAAAATGTTACAGTCTTGCTTTTCATAGTTTACAAAGTACTTCCACATACACTTTTCTCTTTTGGGTATCAAAACAGTATATGGAGCTAGAAAAGGAGAATATTATTATACATATTATATGGGTGAGAAAACCAAAATCCAGAGGAAACTGCGCTGTCTGCCTGAAGTTACCTAGCTAATAAAAAGAGTATCAAAATTCAGATTCTGACTCCAGTTTATTGTTCTTGTCCACTTCACCAGTGGCTCCGAACCCTGCTGGATTAGAATGATTCCAAGATTCTCGTTCAGTTGGTCTGGGATCAGGCCCAGGTAACAGTACTTTTAAAAACAAACCCAGATATTTGTGCAGCCAGGGCTGAGAAAGAGCCATTCTATATGTCCCTATCTGTTAACCATCAGCACATTTGGCCAGCCACAAACTGGGGTCTACCATTTTGTCATTCAAACAGAAGCATCTCCGTTATAACCTAATGTTTGCAGAATTATTGATACAAGGTATTAGCTTCACAAGGGTGATTGTTTTTCACAGCACCTTCCAGATAGCTGGCCATTATTTGGTGTTTGTAAAACTGAAAATTTAATTACTGAATTTATGACTAGTCTCTCCATCACTAACCCCACACAGAAAAATTTCCCAAGGATAGAAACCATGTCTAATTAACCTAAGGGTTATTTAGACTAAGGAAAAGAAGACAGAAAAGCAACTTAATGAGTCCAATTATTTCCTTCAAGCCCAGAAAGGGCATTAGTAACATGCTTCCCTTAGACACGAAGCAGACAGACCTCCCTCTCAGCCTCCTGGTAGTCTCTCTTGCAGCGAACTGAGGCTTGGCTTAATGGCGGTGGTTGTTGTTTTTGATAGGATTCCCAATAAGAAGAAAGACTATGCAGAGTTAAGACTCATTTAATGCAGAGAAGAGCAAAGATTAGTTAAGATAACTATTACAACATTGTTGACTGTATTAGTCAAGACAACTAGGCTATGCTGCAGTAGCAAAAACACAAAATTCTCCATGGTTTAAATTTTTTAAATGTTTATTCATTTTTTCAGAAAGAGAGAGAAAAAACATGAGCAGGAGAGGGGCAGGAAGAGAAGGAGACGCAGAATCTGAAGCAGGCTCCAGGATCTAAGCTGTCAGCACAGAGCCAGGGCTCAAACTCACAAACCACAAGATCATGACCCAAGCCCAAGTCAGATGTTTAACTGGCTGAGCCATCCAGGCACCCCTCTCCATGGTTTAATATTCCTCAGACACACTATGTGATCCATGTTGGTTTGCGAGAGGACACAGGGAGGAGCTTTGCTACAGTTACCCTGTCACACAGAAGGCCACCTTCTTGAGATTGGCCATCTGGAACATACAGCCTTCTCAGTTGCCATGTTAGGGGAAGAGGAAAAGAAAGATTAGAAATTATTCATGGGTTTTTTGCTCCTTTGCTTTGTAAATAACACACATACATATTCAAATTTTCCTGGCCCCAAACTGGTCACATTACCCATTCCTAACTGCAAGCAGACTAGGAAATACAGGTACTGTGTAGAACCTGGTACACAATACTTTTTCTGCCACAGTCCTCTAAAATGTCATAAATATATGACTTTTCCCAAATTTGGACCTAGATAGGTTCCTTAGGATACCCTGGAAGTGAGTTTTTCTGCCTTCTTTGAAGGAGGAACAAATCTCTTGTCAATTGGGCATCTGACTGGCTCAGTCAGTGGAGCATGCAACTCTTGATCTCGGGTTGAGTTTGAGCCCCATGTTGGGTCTAGAGATTACTTACAAAAAATCTTAAAAAAAAAAAAGTGCTCCTCAATTAGTTATCCTTAAAATGGAAGTCATAGAAGAGTTGTTGGCAAGCTATTGTTTATTTCTACAAAGAGTACAATGAGTAATGAAATACTTATTCTATTGGGAAAGGCAACTATGTAGTGGTGCTGGTACCTTTCACATATATTCATGCATTTAATCATTTATTCTTCATGGATTATTGCCTCACATTTAAAAAATAGAATAAACTTGCATTGCATGACTTATGGACAGTCATGCCTAGATTTGGTGATATCTTGAGTGCCCTTCCAATTCCAGTAAGAAAGTGGAGTTAGAAGATTAATTTAGATGAGCCAGGTTTTGCACAGTTGAAGAAAATCCATAACAAAGAATAAACTAGACAATTTCGAAAAGAGCATTGCATTGGTTTCTCCAGAATGCTGGAGGCTGAGTTCTCAGGAAGCTTTCTCCTTAATGAGGTGCCCTTAGGAGAAAATAAGAGATCTTTTCCGTTGTATTTCCATTAGGCAGCATTTGCGTCCAGCGTCCAAGTTTCTCTTCATAGGAGTAAACAGGCCAATGGAAGGTAAGCAAGCCAATTTGATAATTTCAAGATCATTTTTGAAATATTCTACCATTACGATGAGCAAGTTTCGGGACAGCTTCTCTTCCAAAGCTATTTATGGTAGTTTTTTTTCCCATTGACAATTAGGCCCTCGACCTTTGTGAAGGTCAGAGAATTCCATATGGAAGAAAAACTAGAGTTTAAAGAATGTCAAAGGACATCGATCAACTTTTAGGGTTTTAAAGGAATATTATGACTTTGTTTCTTTTTCACAATTAAAGGTAGATAAAATCTGTATCCATTGTAAATAAGCAAGATTTTTTTAAGTCAATGCACTAACGTATACTGTTGCATGTAGTGTCTTGTAGGACCCAAGTCTTTGATTACTATAATTAAAATATACTTTGAAAAAAATATATATGTATATACTTTGGAAAAAATCTCACAAAGGAAAACATTTGTTTGATTAAATGTTTTAAATGCATCGATCCATATCAACACTGATACATACAAAATCTATGGAAGCTATTCCATCAAGCCATTGTCTTTTTAATGAGAAATAGGATGTCTTACACATAAAATATTTAAAAACCACCCAGTTCTTATTGATAAGTGGTTAGAACAGTGGTTCTCATCCTTGGCTGCACATTAAAATCACTTAGGGAGCTTTTAAAAACTAGTGATGATTGAGCCCTGCCTAGACCACTTGAGTCAGATTCTTTGGAAGTGAGGTTCAGATGCTGATATTTTTTAATGTTCCCCAATGATTCAATGTGCAATCGAGGTTGGCAACCACTAACATGGAATACTTCCTTATCTCTCTGGCTGGCAGCAATAATACGTTCCTCAAACTTCCTGTTTTTATACTTTCTACACTTTATAAAAAGTAGATGTGTACATATCACCTCTTCTCCCCTAAAGGGTAAGTTCCTGGAGGGGAGATCCCAAGCCCAATTCATCTTCGTGTTCCCACACTTTCTAACAAGGCACTGGCAGGCACCATGCTGAGAAAGTATCATATGACTGAGTGGCTTAGTGTCTGATCAGCTGAATCAATCTACCCTCAGATTTTTAATTTTATAAACTCCAAGGAACCTCTTTCAATGGAGTAGCAAAGTAATGATCTATAAGGAAATAAAAAGTGAAAAGTTAAGACTGATAATTTGGTGATTCTTGTCCAGATAACACCTTAAATCTAATTGCAGGTAATTCTCTTGACATCTTCCTGGAGGCAAAGAAACAAATTATGTGATGATTTTCTTCAAAGACATTCTTGTATAGTGTGTTCTGCTACAACTTTACAGTTGTCCTAAAAACAATAATATCAATGAGTGGAAAGGAGTTACTTAGAAGCTAGATAAAAACTTTTTTTTTTCCCATTAGGAGCTGTAATTTTTTTTTTAAAAAGTGTTCAGGGGCGCCTGAGTGGCTCAGTCGGTTAGGTGTCCAACTTCAGCTCAGGTCATGATCTCACGGCTCATGAGCCCGAACTCTGCATCAGGCTCTGTCCTGAGTGCTCAGAGCCTGGAGTCTGCTTCAGGTTCTGTGTCTCCCTCTCTCTCTGACCCTTCCCCATTCATGCTCTGTTTCTCTCTGTCTCTCAGAAATGAATAAATGTTAATTTTTTAAAAAAGTGTTCAATAGACAGTTGCATTTTGCTATTGTAAACTAAATGTAACAAATGAGTCCATCCAAACTGACCCAGATGAAAATGTTTATTTCTCAGTCACCCTTCAATGTAGACGTCCAAGGATCTACTCTTCGTTGTCATTACCGTTTAACTTGTCTAGGCAACTGACCTGCACACAGCTCACAGCTGAATGCTCTAGTGGAATGAACGCTCTTACCTGATGAACCAAGGCAGCTGTGTATATTCCCCCAGCAGGTGCACAGCTGCTCTTGTCTTCACAGCTTTGGCTGGGTATTACCAACCCTTACTGCCCTATAAACACCAGTAGTTCCTCTTGCAGATGTTCCTACATTAAGTCATCCAGGCACCATATTCATGATTTTTGCCCTCTACTTACAACTCCTATACTATTTATAACTCATTTCATATTTTTAAAAGAGTTCATTGTCTTTTAGTTCAATGGATTTGAAAGAGAAACTTCAAATCCCTGACATAAAGAGAAGGGGCTTCTACTAGAAAATACATAAATATTAAAATAAAACATTTGTTCATCCTGCACACCATCAATTGTAGGAGAGCCATCAGGTGATGGGAAACACCAGCACATGTGTAACTGTGTTCTGAAATTATCGGTTGCATCATATCCATGTCATGTTGCCAAAATGCCTGAATTTAGAAATGCCTCTGAATTTTAATTACTATTTTAATTAAACTTAGAGGGACAGAGGAAACGTGTAACCCCCTGGCTATCTTTAGATGAGTAGTTAATCTTTAATAAATCATATGAAAAGGAGGACCCCAGAACTCCCAACATGCTCCTTTGGAGACATTTTGCTCATGACCAACCTGAATTTATAATATCTAGGCAAACAGATATGAGACTATGGAGCACCTTCATAATTAACACAGTTTGTAATTACTCACATATGTGCCTACTTTTTCTTTGTTCATGGTTAACAAATAGTTGCTAGACCACCACTCTAAGTTCTGTGAGGGCAGGAATCACATTCACTATTCAAGTCTCTGTGATAGGCACATAGTAATTCCTAAATTAATGTTTGGTACATAGATGACTAAATATTCTCTCGCATGTTTTAAAAAATCTCTGCTTCCAAAGTGAATGTCTTCTTCACTCTCGTTCTCCTCTGGTCTGAAATATACTTCACTTGGGGATGACATTTTCATAGACTTCTTAGCACAACCCCCAAACCCACACTATCTCCAGCTCCCAACCCGCACTGCATCTCCCCTCA